>JAQFZX010003210.1:0-13628 GCA_034682405.1 Hydroisotoma schaefferi | reverse complement strand
ACCGTCCCCTGCAACTTGACAGATTTCGGTAACGGGACAGGGAACTGCAACGAGACAGCCCCCATCATCAACGGGACCGTCCCCTGCAACTTGACAGATTTCGGTAACGGGACAGGGAACTGCAACGAGACAGCCCCCATCATCAACGGGACAGTCCCCTGCAACGGAACAACACCCTGCAATTCGACAGCCACTTACATTCCCACGGTAATACCTTTATCTCATTTAATCAATGCCGGGACCTCTAAAACCCCAGATTCTAAAACTCTACCTTTAAAAAGGTCCAAAAAGTCAAGTGAAGACGTAGTCAATTTGTATCCTCTAAAATCAATAATACCTCGGCCTATGTTGCCTAGAATCGACCTCAATTTATGCAAATAAAAGAATATATCTTCCACCTTTTTTAGCCCACGACAAATCGAAATCCAAATGGTAAACACCCGGGGAGGAAAACTCGACAGTGGTCCGACGCCTTTTTAAACCGGCCTCTGAATGCAGCTCAGTTTAATATAGCTGGACCACCCCCACCACCTCCCCCACCTCCACCACCACCAGCAGCAAACCCGGGTGGTCCAGGCCTCCCTATTTGGTCCAGTTCTAATGGAAATTCGGGTCTGTCAATTAACGCAGGGTCCAGACCTCCTCTGGGAAGTATTGGAATGCCAAAACCTAGTCCATTTGCCTCTTTTAGTTTTGGCCATAATTTTTAATTACTACCTTAATGCAGGATAAGTGACCTTAAAATAAGTAATTATGTCTTGAATCTAAAATTTTAACAATTTTTTTTTCAAAGTAATAATATTTTAAAGAAATTTGATAAATATGAAACGCTCACCTCTAAAAATTAAGTACTCAATATATAAACGCAAATTTAAAAAATTCTACAACCATAAAACATATCGGAACAACTTAGTAATTGCATCTCACAACGCAACGTCTACATTCGCAATCGCAATGATCCACGAAGGACGAGGTCAGCCAGCCAGGTCAGAAGTCAGAACTAGAAAATTGGAGTCTAAGTTTGGGTTGAAATCCCAAAACTTGTGAACAAAATTCCCTATACAGAAGGTATAAAAAGTATAGCAAAGAGAAACAAACGTGGATGTACCTACTACTTCAGCATTGATTTATTAGAATAATGTTGGTTTTTTCCAAACACCTTTACAGTTGTTGGGTCCGCGTTTATTCTGCAATTATCATACACTTAAAGAGCCATGCAAATAACTTACACTGATCAGGGTAAGCCTAGAAGTACCGGAATGTACCACAATGTCTCGATGGTTTAAGGAGGGGGTACAGAGGGTGTGGTTAATCCTGTAAACACTCAGAATGAACGATGCAAGACCATTGTGGATTAGGACTAGGCTTTTTCTCGTTAAAGTATCATAAAATATTTAAATTTTAGAAGTATGTGCTTTCAATAAAAAAAACTAGGCATCCTTTATTTATAATGCAACTGAAATAACAGTTTGAAGTTAAATTTTGTTAAAGGGCTTCTTCAGTATTGGAATTTCCAGGCTGGTTATTCTCGTACTTATTAACTTTCCTCCATCTCCATCTCCATCTCCAAAACATTATTAAAAATATGGCCCGAAATTTTTTCCCGTATGCAAAATAAATTAAAAAGTTGATAGCAAACTGTGAATAGAAAAGACTCTTGGCGACTGTTCGGGTTTCCTTGAAATAACGTGGAAACTTTCCTTTTTGAATTATTTCAATTCCTTCTAATATCCGTATCGGTATGTTCGTAATCATAAAAATAATGACGATTGCAAACAGGATTTTGCTTAGTGAGTCTGAGTATTCCTTCATTTCAATTGAAGAAGAAGTGGAACGGAAGATGTTGGATTCTCGAATCTATTAGTGGAAACAAACAATCACGGTATGTATTTTTAGGTAATGCTTTCGCCACCTTTAACCCGGACACATTCAACTTTCTAGTTGCTACAAATTAATTACTAAAGAATCAAAGACTTTCCCAATGTGTCCAGACTACAATCTACTACTCAAGGTTTAGCAGGAAACTCACAAAATTCATCCACTTTGAAATAGTAATCAACTCCAGCTGAAACCTCCCTGTTTCGGAGGTTTTTAATCAAATTAAGATTAAAATGTCAGACAAAGAACTTGATTTACCTTAAAGTAGATCCGTCCATTCAAAATGAGTAGAGTTATTACAGGTAAGGCAAACTGTACGACTTGCTGTATTACAAGCACAACGTCTTTCCTAAAGCGGTTATCATCCGAGTCCTTATCTTTTAAGCAATCTTGATAAGTATAATTCCCCCTGGAATAATCCTCCTCTTTTTCCTGACAGGAAACTATAAACAGAGTTGGAGCATTTACCACGCAGGCAAGGACAAAGATAGCTCCGGCCGTAATACCGGCCTTCCTCCATGTGCAGTAACTTTTGGCCAGAAGTGGATGACAAATTATAATATATCTTTCCACCGTTATGGCCAATGTTAAGAAGATTGAGCCGAAGATTGCTGAAAGAATTGTACACAAAAAATGAGGCTAGAAACCTTTTCTAAATTATACTAACTTTAACTCCTGGTTGTACCTGAACCGATGAGTTTATAAATAACGTTTAGTCTCCAGCTATCCCATCTCCACCAATCATCATTTAAATAAGCAGTTTCGAAACTGATACTCCACATGAACTTGATCCCAACCAAGAATATTTGTCTAAAGAGGACGATTATGTCTGAGACGGCCAGTCCAATGAGTAAAACGCTGAAGGAAGACCTCATTTTAGGATGAGCCAGGACACAGATACTCAAAATATTCCCGATCACTCCAAAAATTCCAATGATAACGTTACCCAGTCCAGCCAACACAAAATCAAACAACAGTTCCCTTCGCTTGTCTATGAGTTTTGAGGTCTTGGATATGAACTTTAGCTTAAATTCGCCATAATCTTTGGCAACTTCCTTATAAGATCTTTTTGCGATTGTCTTTGTTATTAGCATATCTGTCTGAAACTTAATAAACCGTTTCTCTTGTAGAAATGCAGAAAAAACGTGTCCAAAAACTGTCGGATGCTTTGGCCACGCGGAGGACTGGTTTAGAGCGGAATAAATTATGTAGCACGTTTTCATAAAATCTTCTGGGGGTTCTTCGATCTCCGAAATGTTTCTACCATCCGGGTTTTCTGTGAAGCTGATTGGAATGTATTGTTCAGTCCAATGATGAAGTTCCATTGAAAACTGGATGGAACTGTAGTGACCTAGGGAGATGTTCGTAATGGAAGCACTGATAAGAAACACAAGGGCCTGAGTAGGGTCCCCCATTCTTGCATCCGTTATAATATAATGTGGAGTTCATACAATAAAATATATTAGCATTAGATTTATTAAATGCGGTAATATAACTCTTGACATTATGTAAAAAGTAAATGAATGTGTGAGTAGATAAGGTTTTTTAATGAAGGATGTTCAGTTTCCTGTCCCGTTTCACAAGTAATCAACCCTGTAATGATTTGGAGTTTAATATTTTTACTTTTAAAAGGACATTTTTCCAACGTCAAAACCACTTTTAGGATGACCTATCGAGCCGGATGTGGTAAACCGAAGAGTACCAAACGTTACTTGATTATCGCCATTCGTATTTACGAATATTGCCCAGCATAATAAATCAATAAATTTGAAAATCCTAATTTCATTAATTAATTTCATTTCACAAAGTGTTTAATATTAATCAGTAATATTTAGCCTGTGATATTTAGTTTTAGTATCGTTTTCGAATTATATAGAAATATTTAAAATATAAAATTACGAGGACGAGGGTTGACGAGGGGTGTGGTGGGAAAAAAAATAAGAGGGGGAGGGGGCCCAAGTGAAGGGTTCCGTAGAAAAGTTTAAGGAGGGCGAGGGTTGCCGAGGGGTTTAGTTGTCTTCAGACAAATATTCTTGGTTGGGAGAAAGTTCCCGTGGAGTATCAGCCTAGAAACGACTTTTATAAATGAGGATAGGTGGATATCGTGGGAATAGCTGGGGACTTGACATTACCTATAAACTCTTCGGTTCAGGTAACAAATAATAGTAAACTTACTGCCCTTTTAGAGTTAGATTATACAGTCTTTATACACTTCTTTCAGCAATATTCTGGTCTATATTCTTAACATTGGCCATAACGGTGGAACGCAACTTCTCCGGGTATAGCCCGCAATATCTGTAACAGGACAAAAGCCGAAATAACGGTCGGTGTGAGTTAATATGGAACTGCGAAGAGAAAAGACTCCTTTTTTAGGCCGCCATATCATGGCCGGATATGGTAAACTAAAAAGTTCAAAACGTTACGTCGGCATTGGTATTCGTGAATCATATTTTTGTATAACGGATCCATGCATCAAATCCACTTGGAGAATTAAAAACGCACTTCAAACTTGACATTTGATTCATTTGACATGCTTCTGCTGATCTCCACATAATATTAATATTATCAAGTGTACAAGTAGCTAAACATGCTTTGGGTATGACTTTATTACAATAAAAGTGCTAGTAGTTCTGAAGCCAGTAAGCATGTTAATTAATGGACAGGTCTACAAAAGTTGACATCAGCCTTTGCTGATAATCCGAGGCCAGCGGAGATTAATTGAATTAGAATAGATTATTGTATGATTAGATATATTTTTATTACATTTAAACATTTGGCATCTCGCTTATCGGGAAAAATTCCTCATGGATCAGTTAAACCAACGACTTTACCCTTATCAGACCACAAACAGAAACCAAACCAACTTTTCCTGACCTTACAAGATGCTAAGGAACTCAAAAATGCGTAAGAAAAAATATAAAATTTTAAATAAACTAAAGCAGTTTGCTATATTGAGTAATAAATTCTTGAATATTTATCAGAAGGGATTACAAGAGTTCTACTCCCTTTGACCCTAATTCTTCTTGAAGTATGGGGAAGCAGCGGAAGGTCAAATTCACAACGGATAATTCAGACTACTACTGGACAATTTAACAAAAGTAAAACCGAATCCTCCGGTACTCAAACAATGAATTAATTGTTCAAAATTATCTCTATATTAATCTATTGACAGAAGGGAGGATAATTGGAGGAAGCAAGGCAGTCAGGGGAGAGTTCCCTTGGATCGTAGTTCTCCAAAAGTACAATGTCCCTCGCTGTGCTGGCTCAACGCAGCTCGTCAAATCGTCAACGCTCAATGGATTTTTACGAACGTAGGCTACTTTAAACCCTATAATCATGACGCTGGGCACCCCACCCAGTCCAAAAACAAGCAATTCTTCCTTGATTTACACACAACTTAAGTTATTTTTATACATAATTCCTTCTTATAGGCAGATTGTACTAGAGAAGTTGCGATGATCCGATGGACAGTTGTTGCAGGAGAGCATAATAGAAACCTAACGGAAGGAAGCGAACAGGTTCGATCCGTTTCTGAAATCATCGTTCATCCCAACTATGCGTGAGTTCTTTAGCTTGAGTTCTAGTTTACAAATATGCAATTCAAAGGGTGGGATCTCTCTTTACCATTTTTATAAATTGCAGTACGTACAGCTATAAATACAATGTGGCTGTGATGAAACTGAGCAGTCCCTTGGCCCTGGATCAATACGTGGCTGCTGCAGAAATACCAGAAGCAGATTTCATCCCAGTTACAAACTTAGTGGTTGCTGGTTGGGGAGCGGCTACTTTAGGCTGCTCATTGACACTGCGTAAAGTAACAGTTACTTTAGCATCCCCAACTGCATGTAAGGCTGAATTTGGTTCAGCAGTAAGGAAATATTTGTGCTGGAGGAAATGGATTTGACTTCAATTATGGGGATTGGGGTGGACCCTTACATTCCGGAAGGACTTTGGCTGGAATTGCAGTAGCAAGTAAGTCTAGGTGGAACTGCTCAACCCTACCCCTCTTCTCTAATAAATCTGCTTTTTAATGTTTTATGATCGGCTGAATAATACCGTGTGATGGTTGGTACATAGCTGGGCACACTTCTCGGAGGGGTGGCCTAAAGATGGGTATTTGTCATTGGGTGTGGTCGGGTTTTGGCAGGATGGGTGATGGGTTTAGAGGGGTGAGTTTCCTAAACCCTAAGCTGGCGATGGGTTAAGACGGGTGGGTATAATAGTGGAAGTGGGGTTCCAAGGGGGTACAGATTGCGGATGGCCCATCGGGGTAAAATTAAATATTTCTGTAACTGTATCACGAACCATCACATTCACCAGGTTACAAACCAAGTAAATATTAAAGATAATTTCCATTGTCGGATCAATTACCTCACCAGTATGGTTCCATGGAAAATAGTTTGATGGCGATGATGGGTCTGGAGGGGTGGCTCCCATTGTAACGGTGGGGATGGGCCAAGAGGAATGGGTGAGCGCGCGGAAGGTTTAGGATGGCAATTCGTGTGGATGGGTTATGAAAGGCCCAGCTATGGGTTATGAAAGGCCCAACTATGGGTTTCTAACTAATTAAGTGGAACCTATTAAATTCGTTTTTTTTACAGATGTCTGCGGTATAGGAAAACTGCCCGCAATTTACACCAACGTTCCCTACTTTTCGAGCTGGATTAGAAGTAATACAAACACACCTATTCCGACCACTCCAACTACAACCACTTCCACAACAACTCCCCCCACTACTCCAATTATGACCACACCTCCAAGTACTCCCACAACAACTGTAAGAGGTGGGTTTGTGTGTGAAAAGGATGGGATGTTCGCTGATCCGTGCGACTGTCAACTTTTCCACACTTGCGAATGCTCGGAAGATGGACAGTGTTCAGAGGCAATCGGAACATGTCCATTTCCTCTTATATTCTGTGGGGATAAAAAGCTGTGTGACTATTTCGATGTTTGTCCCTGTCCGTCTATTATGTGTGCTTCAATTATGTAAACTATGAACTAAGTAAAATTACAAAACGGCAAAATGAACTTGACCCCTGGCATGGCATTAACTATGTGCAATTGTTGTAGTTTTACCGATATTGCCCATAATAATTTGATAGTTCTCAGGTTTGTTTATCCATAATTTGAGTAATCTAGATATGTCAATCAGGTGAAGTTAATAACTACATTTTTGCATTAGATAAAATAAAGTATGGGCTTTGAACATTCTGAGTTCCTTAACGATGAGACGACGCAAGTAAAACACGAGTGACATATAAGCCCTTATCATGAAATATTGGGTCAGTAATGATTAAATAATTTGGTATTGGCGGAGGTTCACGTTCAACAAAAGCAAAGCTACGACTGCGACGCAGAATTTAGAAGATATTCTTCATAATTCCTCCATTCCATTAGTTCTATCTTAAAACACATCTATAATCTTCATACTACTTCGACCTCTACAACAGCAACCACTCTTACAATTACCCCAACTCTACTCCTACTACGTATTTTAGTCTTCCATTTCCTCTTACATTCCGTTCCTCAAATTAATTTAAAAGTTAAAAGCGAACTGCAAGTGAAAAAGACCTAACGATGCTTCCGGTTTCCTTGAAATAACGTGAAAGCTGTAGTGACCTAGAGAAATGTTCCGAATCACAGCGCTGATAAAAAAAACAAAGGCCCGACGCCTGAACAGGGTCCCCCTTTTCCATTCTCGTTAGGCCAATGTGACTCTTTCATCGGAACTAATACAACTCTGTTGGCGTTACAAAAAGTAAATGAATGGGTCGGTGGAAAAGGCTTTTTAAATCGAGGATATTCAGTTTCCTCTCCGGTTTCACAAGTAATCAACCGTAATGAATTAGAGTTTAATAGTTTTGGCTGTAAAAGAACAGTTTTACAACGTCAAAGCCACTATTAGGCCGCCATATCGTGCCCGGATATGGTAAACCGAATAGAAGAGTTCCAAACGTTATTTCGGCACTGGTATTTATGAATCATATTTCTCCATACATCCAATCCACTTATGGATAGTTTATCAAAAGGGTTCAAGAGCAGGAATAACCTTTTTCTGGCTACAAATAAATGGTATTTAAAAGGAGCTAACGCGGCCATCCACCTTAGCCAAATTAATTTGTAGTGTAAGTCACCACCAAACACTGAATTTTCCATTGTATGCCTTAATTTACTAATTTATATAATTAAAGCTTCCTATAATTAATAAATCTGATTGTTTACGCTAAACATATCCTTCCAATATAAAATATGTTCGTCAGCCTCCATTTTTATTTATTTGAAAATAGCCAATCGAGCCATTCAAGGATCGTGTGGAATTATGGAAACCTTCTTAAAGGTACTTGTAGAAGATAAAAATGCAAACGCGATTCTCGTTTCAATATCTTTTAATTCAGACATTAATTGCCATCTATAAAGCCTAACCTAGGTTGACTTTAAATACCAATTGTTGGGTCGTGTTTGCATTATATTTATTTTAACATATTAAAGCCCTGAATAGTATCAATGTTAAAAAATATGATTCGGTTTTCCTTAAAGATTAGTATTTACATGACGGGATCGTTTTTGACTAACCACTAACCAAAAACCAACCACTGGCCCATTCTTTAAAGAAGTATCTATACAAAATTCAAATATGCAACTGTTTTTTTTATATTAATTACAGTTAAAAGCTTGAGAAACTGGACAGGAAACCGAGCCTCCATTCTAACCACACGTCATCCACCAACACTTTCAATTTATTCCTATGTAAAGCTAAACAGAAAATAGCTAAGCCTAAAAAGTCAAATTTATATTTCATTGGATGAAGTCCAATTTATAACGGATACAAAAATGGGGGACCCTACTCAGGTCCTTGTGTTCCTTATCACTTTTGCCATTCGGAACATCCCCCTAGGTCACTACAGTTCCATCCAGTTTTCAATGGAACTTCATCATTGGACTGAACAATACATTCCAATCAGCTTCACAGAAAACCCGGATGGTAGAAACATTTCGGAGATCGAAGAACCCCCAGAAGATTTTATGAAAACGTGCTACATAATTTATTCCGCTCTAAACCAGTCCTCCGCGTGGCCAAAGCATCCGACAGTTTTTGGAGACGTCTTTTCTGCATTTCTACAAGAGAAACGGTTTATTAAGTTTCAGACAGATTTGCTAATAACAAAGACAATCGCAAAAAGATCTTATAAGGAAATTGCCAAAGACTATACCCAATTTAAACTTAAGTTTATAACCAAGACCTCAAAACTCATGGACAAGCGAAGGGAACTGTTGTTTGATTTTGTGTTGGCTGGACTGGGTAACGTTATCATTGGAATTTTTGGAGTGATCGGGAATATTTTGAGTATCTGTGTCCTGGCTCATCCTAAAATGAGGTCTTCCTTCAGCGTTTTACTCATTGGACTGGCCGTCTCAGACATAATCGTCCTCTTTAGACAAATATTCTTGGTTGGGATCAAGTTCATGTGGAGTATCAGTTTCGAAACTGCTTATTTAAATGATGATTGGTGGAGATGGGATAGCTGGAGACTAAACGTTATTTATAAACTCATCGGTTCAGGTACAACCTTAAATATCATTATCCAACCATGCATGTATTTTCTAAATCTTTATTTACCTTACTTTCCCCTTACTCTATCATCCGCTTACTTTTTTCTATCCTTTTTATACCCTTATTTTTGCATCCTCATTCAGGTTATTATCCGAATCCCATATGTACTTACACTAACCACAGCTTTAGATGATACTAACAAAGCCATTCAAGATACCATTGTGACTTCATGTTTCAAATATTTATTGCAGCAATCTTCGGCTCAGTCTTCTTAACATTGGCCATAACGGTGGAACGGTATTTAATGATTTGTCATCCTCTCCTTGCACGTAATATCTGCACATGGAAGAAGGCCGGCGTAACAGTCGGAGCCATCTTCGTCCTAGCCTGCCTAGTAAATGCTCCAACACTATTTGTAGTTTCCTGTAAGGGTAAAGAGGAGGATTATTCCAGTGGGAACTACACTTATCAAGATTGCTTAAAAGATAAGGACTCGGCTGATAACCGCTTTAGAAAAAACGTTGTTCTTGTAATACAGCAAATCCTACAGTTCACCCTCCCAGTAATAACTCTACTCATATTTAATGGGCTTATCTATTTCAAGGTTAGTAACATTCTCTGAAACGGGAGCAAGCCAAATTCCCATTAATACGGAATCTTAGTAAACGCATTAAAACATTTTAAAAACTTCCAACTACAGATTCGAGAGGTCAATATCTCCCCAAAGAGTTCAGCCTTCACCTCCCATTCTGCAACAGAAATCAAGGAAATCTCAATAACAAAAATTCTACTAGGAATCGTCATCATTTTCATGATTACCAACATCCCAATAAGGATTTTAGAAGGATTTGAAATCATTGGAAAGTTTCCACCTTATTTCAAAGAAATCCGAACCGTCGCCAAGAGTCTTTTTTACCTACAATTCGCAATCAACTTTTTAATCTATTTCGCATACGGAACAAAATTTCGGACCATCTTTTCAGAAATGTTTTGTGGATGGAGAACAATTAGAAATGATCAAGATAACCTGTCTGCAACTTCAAATGATAAAATAATTCTACGGGAGACTTACTCGCGGAAATACGGTACTTGTCGATTGAATTAACTATTCCTTTTAATTAAGTGGGGAAAAAATCAATAAAACAGAAAATACAAATACATTTCTATATGATTCTGTTTCCGTTATTGATTAGAATTATACACAACTGAATAATTCCTGAATAAAAACCCACAACTAACGAACGATAATGGCTAACCGATACCACATCCATCCAATCCAACCAACCATTTCTGTTATCTTTTCTCAGACGCTACATCAAATTCCCTTTACATTGGCAAAATATCAAAAAAATAAACATAAACGCTAATGTATTAATTAATTAGTGAAATTGTACAGCAAACTTGCCAACTTTTCTAACCCTACCTCCTCCAATTCATTCACTTCTTACGGGAAGTTAGCAGAGTTGAAATAGTTAAGCCGAAAGACCAACATTAACATTTCAACAGTTAATCAATCCAATCCCGGTGGATTTTATGGCATAAATTGCACACAAGCCCTTGCCAGAATAATTAATAATGGACCCTACCCAGGCTCTTGTGCTCCTAATCACCACCGCAATTCAGGACATCTCTTTAGGTAATTACAATTCCACCCAGTTTTCAATCCAACTTCATCAATGGACTGAACAACACATTTCACAAAATACCATCATCCCAAAAACCCCGGATGGGGTAAACTTTTCGGGGTTTGAACAACCCCCCGATGATTATAATTCGAAACCCTACTACATACTTTATTCTGCTCTACACCAATCCCACATTTGGCCAAATCACCCGACAATTTTGCGACAAGTTTTTACTTCATTGCTCAACGAACCGGATTTTAAAACAATAGATTTGCTAATTACAAAGGAAATAGTAAAACAATCTCATGTCCAAAAAGACTATACCCAATTTAAAATAAAGTTTACACAGAAGAGATCTAAAATAGAGGATAAACGAAGAGAACTGTTGTTTGACTTTGTGTTGGCTGGACTCGGGAACATAATAATTGGTACTTTTGGAGTCATTGGGAACTTTCTGAGTATCTGTGTTCTGGCTCATCCTAAAATGAGGTCTTCGTTCAGCATTTTACTAATTGGTCTCGCCATCTCAGACATAATCGTCCTCTTTAGACAAATATTCTTGGTTGGGATAAAGTTCCTCTCGGGTATCAGCCTTGAAACGGCTTTTATAAATGAGGATTGGTGGAGATGGGGGGATAGCTGGGCAGTTGACATTACCTATAAGTTCTGCGGTTCAGGTAACAAATAATAATAAACTTACTGCCATTTTACAGTTAGATTCCCATCTTTATACATTTCTTTCAGCAATATTCTGGTCTATATTCTTAACATTGGCCATAACAGTGGAACGCTACTTCTTAGTTTGTCATCCGGCTTTAGCCCGCAATATCTGTACATGGAAGAAGGCCGGAATAACAGTCGGAGTGACCTTTATCCTTGCATTACTCGCCAATATCCCCGTTCTAAATACAGTTGCTTGTAAGGGTAACGAGGAGGATTATTCCAATCTCAACTACACTTATCAAGACTGCCTAAAAAGGAAAGAGTCGGAGGATTACCAAATTACAATTAATACTCTACTTATAACCCAGCAAATTGTACAGTTTGTCCTACCAGTTGCTACTTTACTCATTTTTAATGGACTTATCTACTTTAAGGTAATCCCATTTATTTATTATCTGCAACTTTTTTAATGCCCTGTTCTGTTTTTGTTACCCTTTTCAATTTCCTTTGGAAAGAGTGGATATTTTTAAGCCATGGCCTTTCATATTTACGAAACAAGATGAGGTTTTGCTAGGTTTCATTTCAAAATCCTGTAGATCTGTACCTACCTAGTTGGTAAAGTTACCAATACAACGTTTTTTACCAGCTCGGAAGGTTTCTTGGCCTACAGCCAAATCGGCAGGACCAAAATAAAAATATTTAGGACAATAATCAATGACAATTCTCAACAATTTAGAGAATGGCCCTCTTCTTTTCTACAGATTCGTGAAGCGAATGCCTTCCGTGTCTCATCCTCGTCAACAAGACGCATGAAGGAATACTCACTGACCAAAATCCTGTTTGCAATTGTCATCATTTTCACTTTTACCAACATCCCGATACGGATTTTAGAAGGACTTTTAATAATTAGAAAGACTCCAACTTATTTCAAGGAAATGAGAACCGTCGCCAAGAGTCTTTTCTTTTTGCAATTCTCTATTAACTTTTTAATCTATTTTGTCTACGGAAGAACCTTTAGGACCATCTTTTCAGAAATTTTTTGTGGGTGGAGGAAATCTAGAATGGGCCGGAATAACCAGCCTGTTGTAACTTCCAATAGTGAAGAAACCCCTTTAAAAATATTACCTTCAAACTGTTAATTAATTACATATTCCTATTATTAATATTCTTTGGCCCAAAAACACAAATTCTCAAAAGTATTATTCGTACAGTTGCGTTTATGATTAACCACACCCCTTTAACCAAATGTGGTACGCAGAAAGTCTTCAGCTACCTAGCAAGGTGCTTTAAATATTTGTATGAACTCGCAATAAATACCAAATATTAGAAACTATTTCTTAGGTTTGCATGCCAGAAAATTAATTTTATATCAATTGGTTTCAGAACAATTTGTTACAGACGCCAGAAACAATAGGAACGTGATTTTAGATTTGAGTAGATGAGAAGACTTTAAAAATTTGCGTTGATATTGACAAACTAACGCTATCTCCGAATTTTCCGAACAGTGATTGTGATGTATAAAATGATGGGTCACAGTTCTAAACAGCGCTCTACAACAGTGCAACGGCAGCAGCCTCAGCTCCGTCTTTCAATACCGTAGCTCCGTCCTTTTTTAATAATGTCGCTCCCTTCTTAACTGCATACGAAGCCCCCTTTTTTAAACCAGCCTTCACACCATCTCCAACTGCAGCCTGAACCCCGTCTTCAGCTCCGGATTTAACCTTATTTCCAATTGTAGATAATTCAGACTTAGCACGGTCACCTAGTGAGGGTTTATCTGCTATCCCAGAACCCGCTCCACCGGCTTTAGATCCGCCTGCAGATCCGCCTGTAGAGTCGCCTGTGGAGTCGCCTGTAGAGTCGCCTGTGGAGTCGCCTGTAGAGTCGCCTGTGGAGTCGCCTGTGGAGTC
>JAQFZX010003209.1:0-13628 GCA_034682405.1 Hydroisotoma schaefferi | reverse complement strand
ACTTCTCGTCGTTAGACGACGATATATCGTCGTCGTAACGACGGGAAGTCGTCGTTAGACGACGAATAGTCGTCGTTAGACGACGAATAGTCGTCGTTTGCTAACGACGAATAGTCGTCGTTTGCTAACGACGATATCCCGTCGTCTAAACCGTGGGAACCGTCGTTGATACCCTACTGTCAGTATTAAGACGCGTATTTTAGCTACACAATAATTAATATGAAAATCTCCTGTATTTTTATAAATCGGTTTTGGTAATTTAGTATTGATTACCATTTACGTTCTGATGTCTGTATTCGGTCTACCTACAAATCCCTTAGCTACAAAATAATCCCATTTCCACCAAATCGACCCGGATTGGTTTCACAATTCACATACGTCGGTGTATGTAGTTGATCGGGTGAAAGTAGAATGACTGAACTACATCTGCGATATGTGAGACGTACCAGCATAGTCAAAATATTCTTGAAGATACTTTTGCCACGTTGGTATTTTAATATTTTCCTCCAGAGTTATTCCAGAAAGCAACCCTGACTTGACGTGAACCTTTTATCGGAGGTGAATCATGAAAAATGATAAAATGGGGGCACACAGACAGACAGTGTATGACACTCGGGCTGTACTACTAGGACTTGTATTAAAAGATGAGTAGACATGATATCACTGACGAATCTGACGAAGGATGTTTCTAGCGGAAAATATCATAATAAAATAGGTTAAAAGGATGGCGTCTGAACGGGAACTCATTTGGGATGAAAAGTGTCATCGTATATTTCCCTCTCTTGCTTTTCCTGTACGTGGCAGTCCTATTTTTGGATATGTTTGCTTCAATCAACTCCTTTCGTCGATGCGTAGCGATGAAAAGTTTTAGAAGTTGTAACGATGTGTAATGAAATTTCATGATTTAATTTATCTTGAAAGACCAACCGTTTTGTAGCAATTCATGAACGTATTGAGACGCGGTGATGTAAGTTTGTATTTACGTCACGATTAAGACAACCTCGTACATTCAACTTCAACTAAGTAAGAAGCTGTTTGCTGTTGGTTAAAGATTAATACAAGACTATAAAGGCTTGGTTCAATTCGCCGAATTACACAGCAATGCGGGCGAAGATGGGCTTAATGAAGTTTATTCAAGATGTGAATATATTTAGAAAGCTTCAGGAATGTAATCTGAGGGTCCTCTTTTTTAAGAATTTTGCGAAATACAATTATACTATTATATTAATATGAAATACTCTGATTATATTTGCAAAAATATCCAGAGATTTCCTTCATATCATAACCCACTGCAAACTTTATACATTCATCCTTGTCGGTTGGTTGCAACGCAGCGGTCTAGCAGTGTAACTGTGACCTCATCTCTTTCCCCTTCCATTGAATTCTGTCAGTCGTTAAACGTTTTCCCGTATTTTAGTGGTAGGGTTAGTGATGAAAACCAGCATTTTTATAATGCACTTTATGGAGATTTTGCATCATTTACTACATTTACCACCCAACCCATATGGCATGAGGGCTTCATTATAACAGGTTGAACTTTAATGGTAGAGGAAACGGGTTAACAAACTGTGGGTTCGAGTATGATTCCACAACAGTTCCTATATACTTATGCTAAATTGAGGAGTAGGTGGCATTTGCTAAATTTATGGTTTCAGGTTTCAGTTAGTGATTTCTTTCATACAGCTACTTTAACCCACAGTTCCAGTAATCCAACCACATTCTGGGGGGAAAGTTTACCCTTAACTCTGGAGTGATAAAAAATTGAGTTCCTATGTACTGAAACTAAAGCCACATGCGTGGCATTTTACTTTTAGCTAGATGATAAAGTAAGCCTGAGAAGCAAGCATTTGCATTATCAACTCTTGTTGCTTAGATTATACTGCTACACAAAACTTCTACATGCTTATCGTTTAGCTGTAAAACTGGGATAGGAAAATTTATTTTAGATTAATACGACTATATTGTTTACCCTGATTCAACTGAACACTGTCGTAATATTGTATTATGAAGTTATGGGATGAGACTTTTTAAGACAAGTTTCATAATTCTTATCAAAATTGCTTAAAACATTTTATTTTTACTTAACTCCAATCTTGATAAACGTTGATTTACTCCTTGTTTAAAAAAGAATTCTGTCGGTAATAAATTCATCAAAACAGCGTCAAGATATCATCTTAGAGCCAGTGAATCGGAACATGACATGGGTAAAATAAACAGCCCATAATATTGTCGGTATTGAACTTAATTTTGTGCTGCAAAACGTTGCCTAAAGGCCTAATTTAAAGTTGCTCAACCGTCTCCATTCTCTAGCTACTTTTAGGATGCTACCTGTCCGTTTCATTTTGGTGTAATGCAATGTTATCATTATAAAGTTGGGCATCTAAGTAGTATTTTGTATTGTAATACTTCCCATCAATTATGTGGGATTTTGGGTTGCTTTTACAGTCACATCTAACTTCAATTGGACTGAAAAAGGGGTCTCTATTTGTATAACTTTCTCTAACTTATTTCTGAAGCATCAACTTGTCATGTGCCGGAAGCCTTTAGGTTTGTAATTGGAATCGAAAACGGTCCAACGACCCAGTTTTAATATTATTCTTACTATATGTCCTAATATCCTTGCTAATACAGTAGCATGTACAATAAAACATTATAATACGATTCCTAAACTCAAAACTCAAGTCCATCCATGGTTGTGTTTTTTCCTTACATTAGATTGGTGCAGTATGTGACAAAAACAGCATTTCCTGGATAAAACATTTGCAAGAATAAGTAAAATGTTTGGCTAACTGCTTTCTTGGCTTCCACAACTCTTCACACTTCAGTCTAAAGAGTTTTCTGCAGCGTCGCTGATGCTGATACTAAAATCTAGTTTTGCTCGTTAAAAGCTTATATGTATTAGTATTACAGACTATTTCAGTTTGGTATAAAAGGGCTCATTTTGGTGACTGTTGTCGTTGGATGTAGTTGTCTAACAAACTACCTCCAACGGAAGCGTTTTTGCACCAAATGGGAATCCAGTACGTTTTTCATGTATGTTGTTGTTAACGAGCCAAAATAAGTGATAAGACCGCAAAACCCATGAGAAATTTTGCGTTGATCCCATTCTGGTCACGAAAAGTGCATGGAAAAGAAGATAACCGAATTTACAGATTTAATCCCCCCCCCCCGAAATAATTCCCCATGGGATTCGGGCCATTTGAAATAATAATTCCCCACCCCGAAAAAATTCCGATCCCTCCAATCGAAGCTTTTTTAATAAGAGCTATTGAAAGTTAACTTTCTCAAAGGACGTTTAACCGTTTTAAAAGAGCAATACCTAAAATAATTATGAGAAAGGGTTCTTTACCGTAAAAATTTAGAATTAATTTATAATTAGCAAAAGCAGAGAATGCGTTTTTTTACTAAACTTTAAAATGTTTTCTGCAATTCAATTAAGGAACTACTTGAGAGAACGAACATATAGGAAACAAAAAATTACTAGTATTTTACAATTGCCATTAATAAAATTAAACTGAAATTTTACTATCTAAATGATCCATATTCTTTAATTTAATTGCATATTCTTCTTCACTCAATTTAAGTTTTAAAATAATTATGAATTACTGGGAACGGCTGATTAATTTTTTCATTTTGAAAGACCAATTCAGCAAAAAAAAGTTCAAAAAGTCTATTTTTTGCTGGAACTTTTAATTAAAATTACTACTAAACAAAAAATTCATTAGAAATAATAATTCCCCACCCCGGAATAATTTCCCACCCCGGTTTAATTCCACATGGCAAATCGGAGTTTGAAAAAATAATTCCGTAGTGGAATTACATCGACAAATACGATCGTCTTAAATCATGTTACTGATGCTGAAGTAGGATATATTTGCATCTTATAACTGATTTTGATGCACCACACCCAAGACCCAAATCTTTTTTTTTCTTCAATTTTCTGACGCATTGGTTTCTGAACTGATCACAATCTCCGGCCATTCAAACGAGAAGCAAACAATAACCAGGTATGCGTGGCTGTGGCACAGCACTCACCAAATTTCAAATATTAGCTTCGGAAAACGATAAGAAATCGTTGAGCTGTACATGAGAAAAAGAGTTGAACGGAAATGTGAAGAATTGTTCCTGTCAAAGCAGTATATGTTGAAAAAAAAGCAGGAATATTGGATTGAAAATGGTATGATCGGATATATCAAGGTTGGGTGAACGTGTTTTCTGGATCTGTTTAAAAGCCTCTTTAAAACATGCATAGATCTTCAATCTAAGCATCTATCATACATTCTTCTCAGTGTAAAACTCATAACATGAGGCGTGAAAAAAATAAGAAAGAAATTTGCATGCACGCACAACTACCTAGGAGGACGAAGGCTTGCAGTCGTAACTGTGAAATATTACATTAACATGTTTCCTATCCTTCATTGAAAAGATTTATTCCACCTAGTCAGGGAAAGGGATAGAAATTTATTTTTATTTTTGTCATCTCTGATTTCGACTTCTTTCCAATAAATAGTTTTATGGTATTGTAAGTCTGTGTTGGTTATGCTGCTGTTATGCATCAACTAGAATGAGGAGTTCCTAACCTTGCTATGCCGTGTAGATAAGCGAATCGTCCCATTGTAGGTCTCATTATCGTGACGAAATTAGGGAAAGAAACGAAAACGAGGAAAAATCCTAAATATTATTTTATACGATAGAAGCCAATCAAGAAGAAATTTTTTTCGAAACTAAAAAGTATATTGACACAGTAAACTATTGCATTGGATTGCATTCCCACTTCTATGCAATTCCACGATCTTTCACTTTTACCATAACCACTCTAGAGGCATATATGCTCTAAATCTGTGACTCATCGTATACAATATGATTTTTCATGGTTCGTTCATTTCATGGGATGCTATCTGAGAGCATTAATACAAAATTTAGTCTTACTGAAAAAAAATTCTAAACTTTTTCTGAGTATTAAGCTATAGAAGCCTTTCTTAAAAAGTTATAACTTTTCCTTTTCTCCCGATCATGATGAAACTTTTTTTCCCCATTCAACTCTCAATACGCTAAAAGGATTATTTCCATTTCTCATTCAACAGTTACTGGAGACTGAAACCTCATACGTCATACCGCTGAAGACCTTGAGATCGTAAGAAAAGCTTTGTGAAATTCGTTTAAAAAGGCTTAGCTGTTCCCAAAACATTCCTAAAAAACAGATCCGTCTTTACCAAACTTTGTATTTTCTTTCGAAGTTTTATTAACATTTTTTGCTTGAACTCGCTCTTTGATCGAAAACAATAATCTTGAGTGAACGAACTGTGTTTTATTCTTGTGCTGTGATGAATTCTAAACGGTTCGTTTGTTCACTTTTTAGTAAAATTAAATTTTGTATCGTACTGTTTTGTATCTAGTTATAAATACAGGAATGCATAAACAAGAAGACACAGCTCTGGTTAAGCTAAATGTTAGCAAATGTAAGCACAACAATTTAATATCTTAAGATTTAAGCTTTTAACGGCTTTCTTCATCTCAAACGCTTATGCTTAGTTTAGATACTACACCCAGCAGAAGGTGTTTCATAAAATCTTGATTACGAGCGAACAAATTGTATAGGTATTAGAATGCATATTTATAAATTTTTGTAGTTTTTAGCCCAGTCAATTGGGCTTTTTCGAATGCAAGGGCTTTTCTTTTCATAGTGCGATACGATATCTGCATCCTTAGCATGGTCTGGCTTATGACGCAATATTATGACGGGAATGTGTTTTTCTTAATATGAGAAATTCCCGAAGGGGATTTCTTTTCATTGCTGTAGTCAAACGTTTTAGTCTGTGGCTGTGGGTACTGCTGCTTTGCTATATGCTAAAGGTTAGTGATGTAAAATGTAAAGAATGGAAGAATATAGACTCTATATGAAGATGAATCTCTTTACTTAGGAATCGGATTTAATACTTTAGAGTATCCCTAGGACTCGAAAGGCGTTGCGTAGGCGAACGGGGCTGTGAGATTTTTCTCTTAGAGCATTTAATTTGATCTAAATGCAAGATAGTTCAGTTGTTTTACTAAATTATTCCTGAAATTACGAACTTATAGTTACAATTCGAGACTGAAAGCTCGCTCAATACCGAGCTAGTCAGCAAAATCCCCATTACCTCCAGTATTCTGTTTAATTAGTTGTATCTTACAAAAGCTGACCTACATTCTAATTAAGTCTACATTGCAAATAATGTTTTGTACCAAAATTTTACAAAGTTATGTTTAACTAATACTTAAAATAACGATCTCAAGTATTGAGCGATTCCTTCTTTACTCCATGAACTTTTTCAGCCATCTGCCTACTTCAAATTAGAACCACCATAAGTATCTTTTCATGTAGCTCCTCAACAAATATCCTTTCTTTCCCTGTTCGCCAGTTGTAATAATAATCCACCCAGCCTCATATAAGACCAGAAACTGTTACTAGTGTATATTCGACAGTAAAAAAGACCAATAATACCTAGTACTTTCTAGCATACTTTTCCGGAAGACCCTCTTGATTCTCTTTGAAAGAATGAATCACACAAAGCATTTAAAGGCTATAATACAGCTATACAGTTAGTGGATAGGATTGACTGTGCTGGATTTTGGAAGCCGAAATAAATAGTAGACTCAGTTGACGGTCTTCCTGCTCACAAATTATCTCTGTCCATATTATATGTGAGACAAAGACAGATCCATAAAAAACCTTCCTGGGATTTTATTTTGTACACTTTATCATCCTCCTATCACACGTGCGGATCTCAGAGGGTTATCTCCTAGGCCAATGACTAGGACATGTCCGTAAAGAAATTTAGTAAACGTATCAGCATGGGAACTTTAGGCCGTTCAATGCGGTGAACTTTGTACTTTCTAGTGGGAATCGGGAAAGAACTCGGACCCTCTGGACCCTAGCTTTGTTATATATGTGTATAAAAGTTCAGACTAAATACTCATAAGTTATGTGGTCTATTATGGGGGTCTATTATCATCGACAGGAATTCCTACCAAAGCCGGCTGACTAGAACTTAGGAAGTTAGGTTGCGGTTTCATTGTGCACTGAAATGAGTTATCAATACATGAGCCAAGTATATTTTAGTTATACTACTTCTGCTACTGAATAAAGGGTCTACACAGACATATATTGTGGTCAATGGCAGTTATGTCACAAAGTGGGGGACCCCTTTCACCCGAGTGATAGATAACAAGTCACTGTCCTCTTGGAGTGGTCACGTCTTTCTCCATCCTACTGCACCATTAAAAGAGTGGCTTTGCCCATTTCATTTCTATACTTCCTGAGTACCGTTTTTAGCCCATCCAAGCGGCTCATGAAACCACCATTTCCGTCTGTGCGCACCATAGCTCACAAGTCACAACTTACCCAGCCGATCTGGCTGAAACTTTTAACACTGATGTCAATTGTGCTTACCAGGTGCTGTGCAAAAGTTAAGACCAATCGGTCAAGTGGAAGACCCATGGGGGTCATAGAACCCCCACTGGTTAGACAAACACAACCGATTTGGCTGAAACTTTGCACGCTGCGCTGGTGGCAACTGTGCTAACTAAGTGTTGTGCAACAGTTGTGACTGATCGGTCCAGTTAAGGACTCTGTAATAATCCTTATCCCTAAAACCCCTTGGATGGGCTCTGGCAGCTGCACCCGTAGGTTTTAGCACTAAGTTCGGTTTTTATCAAGGATATACCTCTCTGAGAATGTCCTATAGGAAAGGTTTATAACTTAGCAGGTTATCATATTCATAGCATAAGAGTCTCCAATTACAGTGTATATACTACTGCTACTTACTTACTGCTGAAATAGTAGCTTCCGGTGTAGTTCCGCTGAAGGGATCATCCTTCGTGGCTACAATCTGTCCATTGCAGCTACTTCCTGTACTTTAAAAGGACCCTTTCCTTCTAACTGCATATAATGTTCCAGCTAAAAGATAATCAATCCACTTCATTACCATACATATCTCGAACTATTTTACCTTGTAGCTGCCTAGCCTTACCTGAACCAGTTTCAAAATGTGGTCTTAGTCTGCTCACAAAAAGGAAAGCTTAGACATCGATTTCCATTCAACAGCTTCCATTGTACTACAATCCAAGTAGCAGTAGTCTCTTTGCAGAGAAAGAAACCCATTTTAACCGAAAGACGGAGAAAGCACTTACATTCGCTAAGGTCCACTCTTTCCCATAACCGTGTACCCTGACTTCAGTGAGTGGACCAGTGGTGGAATAACAGTTATCGCAATATTTCTTCATTATTGGAATCATAGCCATCAAAAAATCCCGTTGTACATGAAGAACCTTTTTATCCTGGACGTGACACGGTACTTCATCTATCCCTAGAAAAAAAGGAGGATGAATTGACACTAGAGAATCTTGTGTGATTTTATTTCATCCATCTAGGGAGAAATATAGGTCATTTATCTACCCCTCCACTCTCGGAGAAAGCCATTCATGAAGGTAGATCAATAGGTACATCTTAATGTACACAGTTAGTTATATAAAGTGAGCTTCTTCTATACACTCCAAGTATGAAGTGCCGATGGGAAAAATATCAAGGTAAGCGGGGATTCTACTAATATACCCGTTCGTCCGGTTTTCTTCAGTTAGTAAGGAATCAACTAAATCTGTCCGTGGCTGCTGCTGTCAATTATTGTTAACATTACCCAATACAACTTTCCATCCATCCTCCTTATGAAAAAATACATGAAGTTATAGTCTACGAGAGTTTCAAGGCAGGACTATACATATTCTCTTATAAATTTTACCACTCGTCACAAGTTGGTACGTACTATTTAATGAATGTGAGTCACTTAAACACTTTTCTGACTCTCCCCATGATCATGAAGGAATGGAGTGTCCTTAAGCTCAATAATAGACGAACCTGAACTATTTTTGCAATAGATCCGAAATCTTGATTGGCACTCAACTCTACTTCTTCCTCGTGTGTCAGGGCTGAACATAGCCGTTGGATTGCTATTTACATTGCCGCTAATACCACTCCAATAATGCTAGTGGTACTAATCGTAGGAGTAGTTGTAATAGTAGTAATAGCAGAAATACTTAAATGGGCTTTCACTCCTTAACTTTCCAGTCTTTTTCGATTTGGCAAGCATATCACTGGCTACATGTACTGACGGTGGTGAATTTAATGGAACTTGACTAGGCTTAGGGTATAAAATATTATTTAATTTTCAAAAGTTTGGACGTCGATAAAATAGAGTAGTTGATGTGAAAGGTCTGACGCTGTTAATAATAGATTTGCTGTAGCTTTAACAAAGAAAGAGGGGATAGTATAAGAATCGTGATTTTAAGAGAAAGTTGGGAAATTGGTAGGTTCAAGGAGTTCAGTGTGCAAACAGGCTTCTGAATCTCTCTTCAAAGGTTTGCAAATGCAAGTGGTTTAAAGAATTAGAGTATAAAGGAATTAAGAGAAGTAACTGATATCCTTTATGCTATGGAGGATGTTATAAACGTAATTAATCTACGGCCTGTAGTTTTTAAGACGAAAATTAGTATAAGTCAGTCATTAGAAGAGGACATTAGAATACAACTTTACATATTTAGTAATAAAGCATTTCTAAGGGTCATTGTATATGACTAAGGGTTGGTTCAATGTTAGGTTAACCTTATGAAAGGGTATTCGATTTATGGGAAGAATGCAGTTAAGATGTGTTTATTTAGCCCACTTATTAACTGGTATTACCCTAATCATATTTTTTAAATGATAGATGAAGATGTGCTACTTCTTTTAGTGAACACTGAACAAGTGTGCATAAAATAGCCCTGCCTTTAATCGAAATTTTATTTATTCACCACTCCAAAAATGGTGTTCAAGATGAGAACTTCTTGGAAAATGTTACGTTACAATTTTACCGGATAGCAATCTCATCCCACCTTACACGTTCCATAAAAATTAAACACCCCAACTTGAAGTGCAAACTCCTGGGGGAAAAATAAAGTAAACTATATATAAACAAGATACGCATACATTCCAAGGTAAGGTCCATTCGACTGTTGGTAAATGTTTTCCATAAATCCTGCAGCTAACAATACGAATGTAATATTTAAAGTCAGGATTCAGAAACCCTTTAAAAATTGCATTGCTCTATGAATTTGTAGTCAGCTCTGGGAATACTTTCACCTTCGGGATAATCCTCAAGCAGATTATGCAGTAATATTTGTGGTAAAATACAAAAACTACTAACACAACTTCAACGTAACGTAGGTATTCCTGCCAACTCGTTGTCATTCATTGTCAAACTCGTGTTATTTGTAGTGAGTGTGTGCGAGTGTGTTTTATTTATTTTATTGTACACCAGGATAAGGCAGGGTATTAAATGGGAACAGAGGAAGCAAACTAAACTAAATAAATGTTTGTATGTTATCCGTTTCCCAGAAATGTCACCCTTTGACACATAATGATTCCCAAAAATGTAAATCACTTCAGCACATCAACCGAACACCGACTCAACCTCTGTCATCCCACGCCTTTCCCAACAACTTATCCCTTTGCTTTACATCCCACAACGCCACAACCTTCGGTGTATTTGCCATCCGGGCATCTTACCGATTGTACTCTTCTTTAGCCAGGATGCAGCAAAATAAACCAATAAATTATGCGACCATTAATATTTCATTAGAAACCGGTCTGGAGGACATATATTCGTTGTTATGTTTGTTTGTTGGGTTTGAAATAACACTACTATTACTTTCTTTCTGTTAGGTACTTATTTAGTTTGCTTGAAAAAGTTTTTCTCACAAAATAGTATTCAGATTAGGTTGGGTTACTTTCACTTAATCTCTTTTGTTAAGTTAAATGCATCTTCAACTTTAGCTGAGGATCCCACCAGAAGTAAGGTGCACAATTTATAAAATATTCACCTAAAAAATAAACAATAATTGTTGACTTTAATGTCAACCCTCCACCCATCCCGTCCTTTTATTATACCACTTTAATTGGAATCTTTGAGCATTTCACCTTATTTTATTTCTACGGAGAAAGCAAGGGTTCATCCGACGCAACATTACTGGTTCCTCTCTTTGGTAGGTTAGTTATCCAAATTACTAGAATAACGTTAATGGGATAAATGGTTTTAATCCTGGGAAATGTATACCTTTTTGTGTCACAATGATTACTTCTTTAACTGGCAGTTTGAGCCAATGTTCCAACCACAAGCATGAGTCCTACTACGGATACTGCGTGATGGCTAAGGCAATATAATATTACAGCATACTAAAAGTCACTGCTTAAGTTCCATTAATGGAAACCCGTTTCAATTACAGATTTGAGGAAGCAAGTCAAAAGCTGGGCTTAGTAGTGGCGGAGATTAAAAGGGTGGCCACGAGGGCTAGGTGCTGCTAATATGATATTTTTATTACTTGTTATCCTTACCTTGTATAGGAAACTGGGCTTTTGGGTGTATTACATATACTTTAATACCTTATTGTTACTCTTTAAAAAAAACCCCGGATATCGTACACGGTCATAGCTGTAGCAGTAGCAATAAAGCTGTAATATCTCTAGAAGAAAGTTGGTGCTTCATGTAAGCTACAAACTAATGGAATTTTACTATCTTTCCTTTTATTTCACTAGTCTATTATTTCATTCTTGCTTCGGTTAGGTTAGGTTATACAGTCAGGGGTTCTCATTCAACTTGAACATGTAGGTGAACAAAGTAGCTAAGGTTGGATTTACTTAGGATAGGATAAGTTAGCACAGGTTGTTTTAGTGGGTGAAGTAAGGCCGAGGAATTAGAACTAAGAAATTGCTCGCTTCTTTTACAAAAAGTAGTTCAAGAATCTTAAGCTGCTGCTGGCAACTTTATGCTTTAACTCTTCAGTTTAAATAATGAATAGACAAGCTTTCCACTTTCTTACCCTTGCCTACCTAATCCACCCAGGACCTAGATTCCAAATCTTTTTTTACCTGTTAAGAAGGCCGGGTAGACGGTAGGTGGGTTGAGATTGAAACGGGAAATGGATGATTCATTCTTTGGAACGGGCTCAGTCTATGAATAATAAATTTACTTGGTTGTTCTTTCGTCCTCGCCTGCCACCTAAAAAGGACTTATCTGACAGGATAGTGCAGAGATAGAGCACTTTCTCAAGGAAATGAATGATCATTAAAGAACATTCTTGTAGATAAAAACTACCATCTCTTGTTCTAAACCTATTTTCAGAATTATAAAATCCCCACCAACCTAATCTAGAAGGCAGGTAGGGAAGGATGGTTCTAGGCAGGGTTATCTTATCGTAACTTGCTTGAAATACCTAGCCCCAGAACTGAATGAAACGGAGCTCAAAAATGCATTCGATTACAGTTGAGCGTCACTATCCTTCCAAGAAACCACAAACGGTCCTTGGTGAAATCTTTTAAGGTTTCCGTTCAACGAGGAGTTTTAAGGAATTCCACGCATCCTTTTTAACCTACCCGACTCAGCCACCAACTAGATAAATATATGTATGAGCATTTCTCTATCACATTTCTACACGGTTTCCAATTCTGCATAATGGCATACACCCCTTCTATCTAAGACGTCGATCCCTCCTTAGACCTGCTAAATTCACAACCAGAACCAGACGCCAGAGAAGATTAAGTCAGGTGCACGAAAAGAAAGTTTTTTCTTTAAAAAAATAGAAACTCCTTCATTGGGAAACATGGTCATGATCTTATTCCACTGTCTCAAGGGTAGGATGAAAGTCAAGGGGATTCTTCGGGTGGAAAAACACCGAAAAACTTTAGCTAACCGGGCGGCTTGATCCTTTAAAAGAAAAGTCACTAGGCATGAGAGTGTTTTTTATTTTTATTAAAAATTCTTTTGTGCGATTTTACCCATTAAAGTTAACTGTAAGTCAAGGCTGTAGCTAGTTTTGGTTTGGGGGTATACAGATGGTAAGAAGTGTATTATTGCAAAAGTTTTATCCCATTAGAACTAGATGAACGACCATCCTTGTTGGGACTGGTTTTAGGTATGTAAAATTTATCTCTGCTTAAACAATACCTTATCCTCCCATGCGACATTCTGCCTGTGAAAGAGTTATGATTCTATTTCCCAGGGTTTAGTTTATAAAGTAGTAGTTATTGTCTCTTAAGCTTAATTTTCCAGAGCAAGACCCTCTTCTAAAGGCTTTCAGTTTGAAAGAAACAGAGATGATTGTTGTGGGTTGGAAATTAGAACTAGTAGGTAAATGATTTACATGAAGATTTATTCAGATAAAGTCTCTCCAAAAATGATAACTTCAGGCTAAGCTTAGACTGCGGTTATTATAACATAAATGCTAGAAAAATTCAGCAGCAGCGCTCGTTACAACAAGGGATGATCAGATAAATTGATATTTTTTTTGGAGATATGGTAGTAACATAAGCGGTTAAACTACATTCTTACTATATGTACTCCTACTACTACTACTATGTTTTATTGTTGTTTCTTTTGGATATATCAATGGTAAAATACAAGTTTGAAATCTGGGCCATGAGTTTATGCTTAAATTACTAGAAATGCATTCTGATGTGATTGCCGCTGTTGTTGTGAAGTCAAAATCAATAAACCGTTGTAAACGGGCGTAACGAAAGGCATGTAAAAGTGAGCACGCGGTGTGTGCAGAGTGAGGGCGCGGTG
>JAQFZX010003208.1:0-13639 GCA_034682405.1 Hydroisotoma schaefferi | reverse complement strand
ACAAAAGCTTCTTCATGTTCATCTGGAGCCAATATTTTGATTAATGTACCATCAACGCACCCCCCTACTCTTGGAAATCCTGCCAACCGATGGAATTGGGTCGCTATTGTCGTCCTGGGTCCATCCGGCCATCGAACTTCCTCAGCAAAAAGCTTATCCATTATTGCATTGGAAACCCGGTGAACGCATCTCATAACAGTAGATTTATGAATCCCATGCATATCCCCTATTCCATGATATTGCCCACCGTTACCTAAGAAGTGCAGAGTCACCAAAAGTTGCTGTTGAGGGGATAAGGCATGATTTCGCCAAGTTGGATGAGCAATGTCATTCCCGATTGCTTCCAAAATAAGCTGAACTGCTTCTGCACTAACTCGAAACTTTTCTTTGTATGTGAAAGGATCAGTTATTTGAAAAAAATTTATCCGGGGCTTAAACATTCGACGTTGACGTACGATTGGAACCTCTTCGTCGCTGTCACTTGAACTTGAGTACATTTTCTGGGTTAAAGTAATTTTTTATTAGAATTAAAAGTAATAAACTATGACAGAAAGGTTTAAGGCAATACTTTACCTGTAATTGTGGCAAATTGCACGAGAAAAAGTCCAAACAAGGTGAGTTTAGCAAAGGTTACAATGCTCGGAGGCAACGTTAACTTGTAAGCGACAAGTTAACAACTTTACAAGTTGTCCAAGTTTTATGCAACAACGTCTTGTAAAATAGCGTTGTAACCAAAGAAATTCGTTGTAACCTAGACTTGTTACCAGTAACTTGTAAACTTGTTTTTATGCAACGAAATTTTTACAAGTTGTCAATAAATTTCCGTTTCCATGGATATTTTTACAACTTGTAGACTTGTAAGGTTATATGCAATGGGGCCCAGGAGGGGCTGGGTGGGGCCTGCTTAACATGTAAAGGATGGATTATCGGGAATTCTAAGGGGTATATTGGAAAACAAGGGGGTACCATGTACCCTCGTAGTATACCCCCAGTGGTTGCACCTATGGTTTTTTTTTTAGAGTTTTTGAGTTTGAGTCCAAGATTTCTGGAAATACTAACCATGCAAAAATCGCTCACGACATGGATGAATCGATGAATGTGTATGCAATAAAATCAGCAAATGAATGAATGAATGAATGAATGGACGTTTTATTTATTTATTTTTATCCTTATCAGGTATTTTTTTGTCCCATCAACCACACCGATGACGACCCAGTTCACTCACACTTGTGTTAAGCTAAACATGCATTTTTTAAATGAGCATATCAAGTGGTATTATATATTTTTTAAAAAAACTCTCCAAACTGCTTCGTGGAACCCGATGTTTATATTCCATTTTTTTATTGTGCATAAACAAATATCCCATTGTTCTACCTTTCGTTGATTAAAAAAGCACTGACTGTATTTTTCCCGAGATTTTATTATAGTATGGAGATTATTGAAGATGAATACATTTTTAGAATTAGAATTAGAATGCATAACCATATTATATAGGTTGGAGAGGAACATTTATTTTATTCTAAAAAATGGAACATTTTACAGAATTCCTTCGAAATCGTAGCTTAACTGTCAGAAATCTGATATAATCTGAATCAAAATCTTGCTGGATGGTAGAATGGCCCGTTTTGGTAAATTTGGAGTCGCAGTCGACCTTGATATAAAACTCCATCCAGAATGGGACGGCGGCCCGAAGTTTTTCTACCACGATATCTTTGGGTAGCCCAATACTGTTTGCGACATAATCAACCTGCATTCACACCGATAAATCAACTTTATAAATATCCCAGTTTAGTATATTTAGCAAAGAATGAATTACCCGAACTCCGGAACGAATGTATGATTCTATAATTCGAATCAAGTTAATTTCCATCATTCTGTCATGAAGAGTAGTAAGCTGAGGTTTCACAAACAGATCCTCTCCAAGCTCAACTTTGAAAGGTCAGTAACTGTTTGGAAATCTGACAAAGATCGTTTCCCAACTGCATCCGCAATAGCCCTCATTCCATCTAAACCCGGTCCAGAATAATTTAAGGCCGATTCTCCATCCAGCAAATTATAAACGTCCTCTGCTCTGCAATCCAAAGAAAAATAGCATTAACATTTGTAATCTCTATCGTAAATCAACCCATGTTTAAAATAACTTACTGGTTACACATTATTTTCGAAAAAAGCATGTATTTCAGAGCAAGCTTCATCTTGACTTCCAATGCTGTCAAATAGTTCAAACGCTGTTTCAAAGTAGTAGCATGAAATGCCACAGTACTTTCCATACTTAACATCATCCAGAATACCTTTCAGAAAATAAAGTAATGCATGTAAACTTTGTTGATTATATTTATTTTGCTTTAAAATCCCGAGACCAACCAGTTTGTAGGTCCAGAGCCGCATATAATTGGTCAGAACAGTTTATGCGACTAGCTGTGAAAGCTGCGGATTGTAGCGCTTCCGTAGCGCGCTCTATGTTTCCTAGCCCGTGGTACGCTTTGCTTTCCAATAATTGAACTTGACCAAGAAGATCCTTCAGGATAACACCATCCTCGTAAATTAATGTGATTTGGATAACATCGTGGATCTCCTTGAGCAGTCGTCCACAGGAATGAAGAGCCACGAGGTAGTTCCGATGTTCCAAATAAACAGAAATCAGACGAGATTCAAGGGATCGTCTGAGGAAATCCCTTTCTTCATCTTGAGCCCATTTTATGCAATCTTCGATGACCTTTTCTTGTTCATCCCCCGAGGTAGTCCCCATCTCCAGGTAGATATCTACCAAAGATCCCACTAATTTGGCTACTGCCCCTTTCGGCTTATCCGACGAGCTTACAAATGTCCGCATGTCAGTTATCAGCGTCTCCAACTCAAGATAAGCGTTGTCATCTTTGAGTTTCAGGGCTACGCTGTGGAAGGCGCTTTCCATTTTCAAGAATAGCTATTTTTAATGCTTTTAATGTTTTAATTATAAAATGAAATATTTGGACTTGGGACTTGGGAGTAGAGCAGACCGCATCGTTGAGTCAGTTTGAGTTCAGTTTAAGCAAAATAAATAGCAAATCATAAAGGGGAATTGATACAACATTATTATTATAAAATCAGTTCAGTTCAGTTCAGTTCAGTTATTGGAACATATATAGTACTTCTGGAAATAATTACCCCTTGGGGAATTATTGTTTGGAAAGAATAAATGAAAGTTACTGTTTGTTTTAATTAATACTAATTGAAAAGGAAATAGTAATTAAGTATCAGATAAGGAAATATAGTTAAAAAGGGCAGGTTAGAAATTGATTAGAAAGGGTGGTATAGATTATAGGTGTTAAGAATATTACAATTTACATGTAAGTTACTTCCGAGATTTTACAAAAATACAACTTCATATATTTGAAGGATTTTAAATGGATGATCTGGGTAAGTTCGTTAGAAAAGGTCAAAAAAGCGGATGTAAAAGGGCAAAGGTCAGCTCGCTTATCGTATGGGTTAGAGCTTATAGATCTCTTTAATTAGTTGAAAGAAACTCTAACTGACCTTTCCAAAACCCGGTCAAAATTAAAGCTTTTATTAAATTTGACAAAGGGCAAATCTGAACTGTCCATAAATCACTAACCAATTCTTGGTCAGTTAAATCATACGTAAAAAGGTATGGAGGAATGAGGAAGGACAAGGAAATTATATTAAAAACGGGAAATACATTATGCATATTGCATGAAATGAAGTATTGATCTGGACAATATTACTTTATCTATCCATCCTGTAGATGACATTTCCTAAAATATAATTATATTTAATTTTGTAGCATAAACCTCACGACAAAGGATAAAAAGTAGGCATAACCAGCAAAACTACTAAGAACCGGAAAAAAACAGCATAAATCATGACAATGGTCTTCCTATAATAAATCTACTTTTCTTCAACTTAAAGTTTTTTAAAAAGTCTCCGGAATAAAGTAAATAAATAAATACGTCGAAAAAATGAGTATAAAGATGTTAATTTGGGTTAAAAGGTTCTAAGTTGTATTTATTGTTTAGTTTTTAACATAAATCTAGACGTAATAATTATTTTGCAGGTCCCATTCATTTCTTTTGAATTGCTGTATGGATATTCCCTTAAAATAAAATAATGAATTGGAAAGTAATAGCTTTTATTAATCCGTTTTGCAACATTTTAATCCATATAACTTTATATATTCCTCTCTTAAAAGGTCTACACATGTATTCCTTGATATTCCTACACATTACAATACGATTCAATCAAATGTCCTCCAGTCGTCCTTTCTCCTTTAAAAGTAATAATTTAATGTCCCATGGGAAGCAATATTTAATTTCTTTTAAATGTATTTAATAATTCTAAGGCTTCTTCATGAAAATAAGATGCAAAAAAGAGGTAAATCACGATATTATTTATTACTTTTTTACATAGTTTTATATTATAATCTGTCTAGCTTTCTTTCCTCACCGAACTCCCTTTTACTTTTTATTCTACTCAATTCTACATAATTTATTGCATAAAATAAACTTGTGAATAAAAACTTTAGTATTTCAATTCAGTGTGATTCCGGATTGTTGAAATATTCAAGGATTATATGGAAATTAAATAGAGAATTAAACCAGGAGGATTATAAAGGTTAATTAAAAAGTGAAAGTCGGGGTTTAAAACTGAGTATCTCAAGTAGCTCTTCCCTGCAATAATTAATATCCTATTTTTATTTTTATTATTTTATTTTTACATTAACTCCTGTATCATTTTAGGTATTTAAATAACTACCACTACTACTACTACTACTCCTACTACTCCTACTACTACTACTACTACTACTACTACTACTACTACTACTACTACTACTACTACTACTACCCCTACAACTACACGCTTAATATTATATTTAATTTTAATTCTTGAAAATGTTTCCTCTGCTTTTTTAAAGTTCTATAACTGGTCTTGTATAGTGAATGAATTATTGGAATGTTCGTAAAGAGTCCAATCAACCTTACTTTTACTAATAGTTATAAAGATAAAGCTAATTAGATAACCTCAGTTAAGGAACATAATAAATATTACTAGACTATATAATTATTATAATATTAATTGAAAATAGAGGCATGACTGTTGGTGGTAGTTCTATTTGTATTATATTAATGTTCCTTCTACACGAGACCTTTGTTCTTTAGCAAGGAATTAATCCTCTTACTTTTGATGCATTTGTTTTAGCAGTTTCTATTTTTCCATATTAGATAAAATAAAAATAATAAAACTCAAAAAACGTTTTCCTAGACTCTGGTTTGATATCATTTTTGAAATGTTGAAAAAGTACTTTTTTTTAAATGTATTCCGTCGGCAATCTAGGGTTCAGTTAATTCTGTTCAATCTCTAAAACACGTTTATTGTTAAACTACTTTTTGTTTGAAGACTACTGATAATTTGTATTCGAAAAATACGTGTAATTAATTACTAATTACACTGATGAGATGTTTCCCAAATCCAATATTACAACATTGAAAGCTGCACTATCCCTCTACGAGTACACCTTAATACACATTTATTCAGTTGAATTTTGGTTAATTCGTACTAAAATATAGATAAGCTATCGATCCATGGGATAAGTACACATTTATAAAGTTATCGAGCAAAGTGATTTTAGTAAATACATTGACAACGTTTTATATATTTGATCCGATTTATTTCCAATTGTTGCAGTCTAGAGATATAGGGCTGTTTGTACTATCAAGTAAGTTTATGATGACCCTTCCAGTATAAGCGTTAACCTTTGACCTCATCCTATCTCTACTTCTACGACCTACCTCATATCCAATACTCATCATTTTGTCTAAATTACTTTTTCTGATATACGCCGAATTAATAGTTTCGTTTGTAATTAAAAATAAGTTTCTCCAAGTAGCTTTCAAAGGGTTTAGCCTTAATTTGAAAGAAGTCGTTCCATTTTTCTTAAACCTCTACATAACTTTTATAATCTTCTATTTAATTAGTCAGCCAATTTGTTATAAAAACTATTGTACTATTTCTCATGATATTTCGAAGGTTTCAAAAAGCCTCGACCAGTTTACTTTTTGGCCAATTATTTTTTCGTCATAATTACAAATAAAACATGCGATAGTTCATCGGAAAAATGGATTTTAGTTTAAAATTTGGAAAAATAGTCAACCTTTTGGAAGAATCACTTTTTGGAAGATTGGATGTGATATTTATAATTTTGTTTCTGTAAAATGAATTTAGAACCCTTAGTCCCAGCAGTAATTTCAGGATCGATGGATGGGAAATCTATACGTTTCTTTTTACGGAATTCACAGATTTTGACGTTATGTTTTTGATATAAACTATAAACTATGGGATAAAATGTTTCAGCAAGTCTAGGTTAAGGTTTCTAATAACTCCCACTTAATAATGAACAACAAGGTAAGACAAGACACGAATCCTTGCAAAACAAATATGGTTAATTTGTTGCAGGATGGACAACATTGAAAGCCACATTGCATTGCACATTAAACCACAGACCACACCCCCTCCTACATAAAAACTAACCTTTCGAATTGGAAACTAAGTTCTAATATAAAAAATCTTTCGAGTTTACTCCTTTTTTCATAAATATTTGTAAATGTCAAGGATTTGTAAGTTGTTATAATGTAAAAACTACATAGAACGTGATTAGATTCCTTCCTAAACTAAGCTAACTCATCCTATTTAAATTCCTTATAGATTATATAATACTCTATTGTTTTTAATACGTCGTTGTTCTGTTTCTCACCCAAGTGATTGATAAATATAGATTAATACTAATTGTACCTCCTAACCATAAGACAACGGAGGGGAGTGTACTAATTACTAAATCAAAGTTATAAATCTCACTTTTCCCTATCATCCTCCAATTAAATTACAACTTATTTTGTATCAGAAGAATAACTAACTATATAACTAACTATTTGCATTGATCTGTCTTCCTACCTTCTATAGCCACCACGATACGACTTTCCTTTGCTAAGTTTCCTACTCGATTCCTCATTTAAAATGTTCAAAAACGGCTCAAAAATCCAACCTTTTTGATTGCTTATTTTGTTGTTAAAGGGTTTTTTAGGATATGGATTAGTAAAATATGGTTTTAGACGTTGGATACTTTTCGAAAGTTGCTATAATATAATACTAATATTTTACTGATGCTGGTTGGAAGATTCATGTGGTCAAATGTTATAATTAAGAAGGGATCGATACTCTCTTCTTTAAACATCCACAAGGATTTTATGTAAGTTTTGGCTGGTGGACGATATTCTTTTTTCGAACAAATAAAACGATCCTTTTTACTTGAGGAGTTTCCCAGCTCGTTCGTTAGCCGTTTTGATTCTTACTTCGTTGGAGGAAGCCTTTAGTTAAATAAGGGAAGGTTTAGGGGATTTGATGGTTTTTATTTTTATATTTAAGGTTATTTAATAAAAGGAAGAAGAAGGTTACTTTGAGATTTATTCTGTCGAGTTGTTGGTTTTGGTTGGAAATTTCTGAGCCCATGTCGATAGCCATGTTTCTCAGATTCCCGACCATTGTAGACACTTGACCCATGTTCCCTTCCATCTCATCCTCTCGAGCGTCGTTCGTTATTCTGTCAAAGATGTGTTAAATAATCCGTTTAGTCATGCCACTTAACAAGGGAGGGATGGGCCTTTATAAGGAGTTTATAATTACATTTAGAAATAACCTAGTTTGTAGTATCTACATTTATTCTTCATCGTATGCATGGAAAAGTAGGGATGATTAATATAGTTTATTAAAAAAAAACGTGGTCCTATTTCTCTTGGCAAGATGTTACTTTTGAACGGAAGCCAACTTCGTATCTGTCAAGCTACGGGATTTTTATGCAGGCAGGAGGGTATAAGAGAAAGTGGCTGTTTATTGATTTGATTTCTGGAATAAAGTGGCATGAAGATGGCTAACGGATTTATCCATCCTTCTACGTTTTAGCTATTTATATAATGGAATTACAACTTTGTCTACTTTCATTTGTCTACTTTAAATCAGGCATTGTTTCCTATGTTAACTTCATAAAGGATTTCATATCCAACCGTTTTCCAAGACGCGTTATTCATTTCATTAAATTTCCAATTTCCAATTATAATTACCTTTACAAGTGGCTTTATTTTCTAAAATGAACTTTCTAATGGCCTTTATTTCCTAAAATGAATTTCCCAAAAGGCTTTAGTTCCTAAAATGAACTTCCCGAGTGGCTTTATTTCCTAAAATGAATTTCCCGAGTGGCTTTACTTCCTAAAATGAACTTCCCAAAAGGCTTTATTTCCCAAAATTAACTTCCGAAGGTTCGTTATTTCCTAAAACAACTTCCCAGTGGCATTTATTTCCTAAAATAACTTCCCAGTGCCATTTATTTCCTAAAACAACTTCCCAGTGGCATTTATTTCCTAAAACAACTTCCCAGTGTCATTTATTTCCTAAAACAACTTTCCAGTGGCATTTATTTCCTAAAATAACCTCTCTTTAAGGATAATACTTGACTGTACGGTTCAGCATTGCATTTGCAAGGATTAAAATAGTTTCCTACCGAGCGTTCCAACTTTGATCCTATTTAATATTTGAGTATATTTATAGACGCGAAGATAAAGGTATTAAAAGCTGGTTCAACGATAGACTTAAGACTAGAAGAGGTAAATGGTATAATATTAATTGCTTACTTTGCAACATATCCCCCATAGGCAGGGATCCCGTTGCGATCATCACAAACCCTGGTGGGTTGAGTGGCACAAACCTTACCATCCTCTGTCCCTTTCCATGTCTTATCATCCTCCTTAAAATCCTTACCTCTACAAAATACAAATTAAAATCATTATCATAAACAACCCAAAAAAACAAAACCACAGGAATAAATCAGTCTCCAAAGTTAGCTATTTACAGAACTTACAAGATATAACTTATTAAGTTTACACAAAAGTTTAACCCCAACTGGACATGGGGGCTACTATTTAATTTAACGTTGTGTTTTAATTAGAAATAAACTACTCATCCTTAATTACTTGTTGCATGGAAGGACGCAGAGTCCACAGCATTTTTCCATCCCTTGAAGGTTCTTTTCAGCCTCTCGCATATCTTCGTTTATCTGAATCATCCCAGACTCAATGTGGTCCAATTGTTCTGCAGAATCCCAATCATTATTTTTATTTATTTTATTAATTAATCCCCTTTAAAGGTAGGACGGTTCTTTATTAAATAAACCTACCTCCTTGATCGTCCAAAGCCACTAGACATCGTATACCTGCTTCTTTACTCTGGAAACAACATTACTACCTCGTTTTAATTTAAAGTTGACAGAAGTTGGGAATTTGTATGCATAAAATGTAGAAAGTCACCTCTTCGCACAAGGCGAGCATCCGTCGCGTACTGTCCAACGACTGACAACCAAATTCACATTAATAACAATTAGTAAATAATAACTAATCAAAGTGTTGGTCTTCTAACTATATTCAAAATATTTATTAGGGATTTTATCATAATTTATCTCCATATATATCTGCATTTTTCATACTATTCATTCAGAATAAAAGAAACATAACTACTTGCTTACACAGACCTTTCCATATTTCTGGTCTCAGTAATTTAATAAAACTGTTATTGGCTGTCAAACTGGATGCTTAATTAGTTAGAAATTGAGCAATTAGCATCTGCATATGAGTCTTGCTGTAGACAACTTGTTGCAGGTTTTTTTGGGATATAAATAGAGATTACACGGAATGCATACTGTACTGTACGGAGTCTAGCGTATTTTCGGTATTAAATTCCCATTTCTTTACAGTTTCTAAATAATTACCCCCTCCTCTACTTCTCCATCTTAATAATTATAATTAATGCCCAATCATTATTACGGGATTTTTCAATCGTTTCTTTTATAACTCCACAAGGGATTTAAAATCGGAAATACGGTAATAGTTTCTGGTAGAAGCATGGAGGATGGAATTAACAAAGAAATTAGTCTTTTCGTAAAAGAATTTACCGTATTTCCGGGAATTACTCCGCTGGGGAGTTATTGTTTCAAAGCAACAACTGAGAAAACTTTTAACATGAGTAAGATATAGAGTTAATTTAAATTTTTAACATGGATAGGATAGGGGAAGCTTTTCCAGCTATTTAAGGGGGAGTAATTTCCGGAAATACGGTAAATCTCAGTGTAGTGGTTATTTATGGGGTTTAAAGTACCTCCTAAAAATATTGAGCTATGGTCAGAGTTTTACTAATTTTATTGCACAATTAATTAACAAAGGATTCTGGATAAATTCTATGTTTTTGGGTATAAAGTTTACCTCATCAGTTGTTTGATTAGCCTTTAGCTGAATCTCCTCCAACTCGGACATAGGTTGATCAGGGGGTGGTGGGGCCGGCATTTTTACTAATCTACATCCACAGAACAAGTATCCATAATTAGAAGTTTCAAAAGGGAGGATCCCTTGTCTAAATATTTATCAAAGCCAACCAACCCCGAAATGTAATTACGAGTTGTGAAATCGTATAACCCATAAAAGAACCTCTGCGGTCGTTCAACAGGAATTGGGAGTACGATGAACCGAAAAGGTATGGAGAACACAACGAATAACGTTGAGTAATTGGGCAGTTTATACGCAAATATTGACAAATGTCAGGATTAAATAAGCCTAGAAGGGGATTATTAGGAGGAACTCTAAAGAGCAATCAAAATAATTGGTATGGATTCATAAAACAACCAAACAAGTTCCAGGTAATGAGTGAGTATCCATCAAAAAGGCTCTTTTTTAAGAAAGGAAATGTAGGATGGTTAGTTAGTTAGTTTTCCCAGTTTTACAAATATTTTGGGGTTAATAACTTTGGTTAATTAACCCAATTTTAAAACTTAAACTGCTATAAAGAAGCTATAGATTGGAAGTGTAAACGTTACTATAAACATGGATATTATATTTATGACATCCAAACTCTCATGGAGAAATATAAAAAGAAAATAATTCAGAAATGCATAGTCCAAACTACTGCCGTGTATTTCCCAAAATAATGCCCCCCCCCCAATCCCAAATAATTCTCCTCGGTATAGTATCCTTTACACCTTTCCATGTTAAAACTTTAGATTTGCCCTATTTTTAGTCCATGTTAAATGTTAATAAAATTTCTAATTTTTCTTTGGAAAGAATAATAAATTCTCCTGGGGCATTGTTTCGAGAAATACGGTAGTTGTAAATAATTATGCTCGGCTTTTTATTCCAGAATCTTAAACATGCTCTCTCAAATATATATGGATATTTCTATAAAAGTAAAACTCACACGTTTATTGCTTCAAAAAGACGGTTGTTGCTGGCTGGTTGTGCCACAAGTAAAAGTAACCTTACTTTTCCAACAAAAAAAAGTCAGTTTTTATGATCCCTTTCAGTCGTTTTTTATCCAGTTGTTTATTTATTTATTTGGCAGAATTGTATAGTATTTAGTAGTTGTAGTATCATCTATAAAGATAATGTCAGGCTTGAGTTCAGTGCTAAAGACCTCTTCGTTTAGTGGCAAGTTAGTTTTTTGTATGGGAAACTCAGGATAGGTAACTTCCAGCCTTTATTTATCTTATTTACAAATTAAACCAGCCTTTGGTCAAGGGATTCTTCATACGCTTATGATGATTATTTATAATACAGGTGAAAAAAGGTAGTAAAGTAGAGGGATATTACTTAAATATTGATGAATGAATGTAAATATATGGTTAAACGTAAAGAGAGAAAGTGGGGATGAAGAGAAGGATCTGGTTCGTGATGATATACTGACTGGGATGTGGGAAATCTTGGCAGAATTTGGCCCAACTTTTACTAGAAAGTAGCAGAATTAGTAAAGTATAGAGATAGATAGATAGACGGTGGTTGTGGTTGATACAAGTTGGAGTTTGTGTAGTAAACTTTCTCAAGTCCCAGGTAGAGCATACTCAGCTTTCTCTTCAAGTCCAGTGCCAAACTGGGAACTGTGGAACGGCTTCCACTGAGTCCACATCCCTTAATATCCCTTATCCTTATTATTAACACCATTATTATATTAATTACAACCAACTAACCTAAAAAATAGCCGTCATGTCCGTAACGTAATGCTATTTTATTGTCTGTATTGTAAAGACGGATAGTTATTAGATTGTGGGAAAGTTTGGCAGGTGGAAGGGTTATGTTGTTGAGGGTATTTGTTGTGGGTTGGTGGAATGATCGTCATAAGAAGCCCTACTTCTACTTCATAGGAATATATATAGATAAATCGTCGTGTGTAGGTAGGAATACTGTGGTGGTTTTGTTGGGCTGGATGGATGGAACTGGGAGGGAGGATGTCGTCATCGTTCAATGGAAAAAGACTTGCTCCGTTTCTGGGACTTTCACTCTCTTCTAATATGATTATCTCTGGACATTATAGACGTCATCATATAAGGAATAAACCCATTATAACTTTCTTTAAACCTGCTTGCTGGATGACAAAAATCAATAACTCATGAAAAAGGATCCCAACAACGAACAACGAACAACCCGGGTAGGCAGACCCACCCACCCAATCATACTCAAAGCATATTAGAATAGATTTACTACGTGTAGCTAGAAAAGCATGCGAAATAACCGATGATGTGATGATTCATGGGAAAAACCATCACTAATTCCAATAATCAACCGCTTTATTCTACTCTTTTTAAGGAGCTAAAACAGACGAGTATTAACAGTATGAATTATGCAGATTGGAGGTAAAGGGATGGACAAATTATGGGTCTTTGGGTGGGTTTGTTGAGTAAAACTAAAACCTTCATTATTAATACCAGCCTGTCAAGGGTTATAGTCCCAGGTCGTCACTTATTACCACCTTCAACGTCTCTACTTAATCTGGAGAAAGTTCCATTCCACTCTGCCTAAAATTATAAGCTGGGTGGACAGTGTAAGTAGGAATTTAAGTGGTAAGAATTGTAGAGGAATTAAAACTGTAAACTGTCGGTGGATGAATACTTTGTCCTTTATTTGGGCTTTTGGTCCCTAAAAAAACCCGTATTGATTTATCCTTGTCGTAGCTCTTGTAGTCTACGCATTAGGGTTACAAGGTTAGGAACCGAACGACGGAAAAGTTTTACTTCCGGTTTACTTTCTCTCTCTATCTCCACATAAATGGACGAATTTATCAACTCCGTTTATCAAGGATGATGATAAGGACATCTTGGAAAGTTTTAGCTGTCGATTATTCTGATTTTTATGCAGGATTTTATCCTTCCTATCCTCCTATCTTTTTCTTTACTTTTTCAAGATAAAATATTATCACAGCCAACATGGAATCAGTATAGCTGTCTTGATAAAGTCTGACTTTATCTAACGTTTTGTCCAAACCGGTTCAACTCTTTTTCTTACAAAAAGGGATAGAAATTACTCAGATTTTATTATACCCTATCCTATCTCCAACAGTTTATTCAATGTAATGTAATGCAAACCCATAAAAACGTTACTTCATGGTCTTCTACACATTTCTGATAAAGAAAGCCTTTGAAAAGTACGTCAGGTTAACTTCCCGTTGAACCCAATAAAATACATTTAAAGTTGATGAACTCTGTTCTGTGGGAGCGAGTCACGGGATCCAGCGACAGGAGATACAGCGTCACGGGGTCCGGCGACACGGGGTCCCAAGCGTCACG
>JAQFZX010003207.1:0-13641 GCA_034682405.1 Hydroisotoma schaefferi | reverse complement strand
ATCGATCGATCGACGAAACAATCTCCATCAAATTTAGGAAAGGGATTTAAAGATAGTTAAACGGTTCTTATACGATAAACGATAAATAAATACAAAATAATCATGTAGAAAACCCTGTAGTGTAAAACAATATAAAATGCTATCCCTTTCTTTTGGTACATTCTAAATAGAAGTGATTGAAATGGCAGGCAGCTTAGTCAAGCGTTAAATCACTGGTTATCCTTTGTATTTTTTGCTGGTGCTAATTTTAACTTCAAATGCTAAGCGATCCCAACTCCATTCTGACTAAAAAGAGCGGCCAAGTATTATAAGATCTCTTGTAAACAGTTTTCAAGTTCAAAGTTAGAGTATAACTACACTAAAGCTAGATGCTTTAGCTTAGCTGAATCTATTAGTGCTTCCAGTCTTCAGACGGCAAAAAGTCTGTCAGATCGCTGGTAATAAATAATAAATAACTGCACAATCCTCCATAGTGAATGACTATGTGGAGATAACGAGTTTTTATTTTTAGCCATGAGATATTTATCATGATTTGTTGGGTAAAACTATCTATAGAGCTCAACTCTTCTCGTGTTATTCAGAACTATAGATAATATTTTTGTCTTTGTAATCCATTGAATATTAAATACATAGAATGGGTGCGTGATTTCTTATGGACTTTGGCTTTTGACTTGCTGCTTGCTTAACTGACATGTAAATTAAAATACACATGTTTGATGCATGTAAAAAAAGTGTTTGAACTTTGGGATTTTTTGGTGACAGTGTATACATAGTCTTTAATGGTTTCCAGATATTAACGTAATATTAGTACCTAGTTGAAATGATGTACCGTATTTCCGGAAATTACTCCCCCGGGGGAGTTAATTTTCAGAGGAAAAATTGAAAAAATATTTAACAGGGGGAAGATAGGGCGACTTTCAATTTTTAACATGGATTTTTTCGAGGGGGGAGTAATTTAGGGGGGAGAGTTATTTCCGGAAATACGGTAGTTCGAATAATAGTAGTAGTAAGTAAAGGTAAGGGATGAAGCATTATAATTTTTTTAATTAATTGGTTTTGCATTACTTTTTTTTAGCACTGTGACTTACTCAGTTTGGACAACTTTTTTTAGTTTGACTTTAAATAGGTTAGAAGTCGAGGTTTATTAGTGGGTTTGTTATCTCCAAAATACGAAAAGGTTCGTGGTAATTTGAATAATTTGATTATATAATCCCCAAACAATCTTGAGATATGAATGCGTATTAGAGAAACACCTATTATTAACCGGTTTAGTTGCAAGTATCCAATGCATTGCAATGCAATCCTTGAAAAAGTACCTAGTATAATTTACACATTTTAGCAAGTTTTTTTTATTAATCTCATATTGTAAGAGTGGATCCTCGTCAGCTTAACTTATCTTCGTTTGGATGGAAAAAGGTCTCGACCCTTGTTCTATTGTGTTCTTTAACTCGCTATGAGTGAGTGATGGGATGAATAATAATTAATTTCTTCTGTCCAACCATCATTAAAGCCAATCTAGCATAAATACCGCTTTTTATTTGACGGTTTATTTATTTTTGTGATTGATTAGGCATACATTACACATTAGCATGAAAAGTAAGAAACTCGAATGATGATTTGAAAAATTGGTTGAAAAGTTAAAAATTTATTAAAATATGCTAAAGTTTTGACACAGTTTTGATCTGGTTTAATCACAGAAACCCTATTTTATGGTTGTAGATACTTTTAAAAATAAACAAACAGGCGAATAGCATAACATAACCTGTCTAACCCGTCCTGAGATCGTCATTCATGAAAAAAATCAATCTTACGATCGAATAGAACAATACCACTTCTACCAATAACAGCATCACCATGAGAAGGAATATAATAAATTGGTTATTAGATGTTTTTACTGCCAATAATATGGACAAAGCAAGAGATGATTTTGCACAGAATATGTTATTAAATTCGTCATTTTTTTCCCTTCAAAACTCACTATTTTATTCACGGAGTAAAGGCCATTTCAATGGTGGTGTGACTAGGTCTATGTTATGTTATGAATTTCGATCTGTCCGTTGGCTAGAGCTAGTATATATCTCATTTGTAGTGAACTGTATTGCTTTTTTTACTAATGTAATGTTTCAGCCAAGGTTTTCCCCTCGGATAAATAAATAAACCCGCAGATATACAGATCGAATGACGCATGAGGTACTGAAAGATGGATTTTTTCCCTGTAAAAAGATAAAAAATCCTTCTCACAGTTTATTTAAAAGGAAACAGAGACGTGTTGGTTTAGGCAGGGAAAGATATGGATGGCGGATCATAATCGATTTCCAAATCTATTAAATGCCGTGGATGGTTTGAATTGAATTTTTAAAATGGGATCAATCAGTCAATCAATCAAAATAGAATTTAAGAAAGAGGCCGATATTCATTTGACTTCAGATTAAATAATTAATTCACCGTGTTGGAAAACGTCGGTTGGATTACTCTCGAGAACATTTGACTGATTTGTAGATATTAATCAATCGTCAGTAATATTCAGTTGGGGAGCTAGGAATTTTAATTTTTGACGTACTAAAGCTGCACCACGATATGTGAGAGATGCATTTTCAACTAATTTAACTATCCAATGTGTGTAGAAGTATATTTCCACCGCAGAGACGAACTTAAGGGATTTATTGATTGATTGGGTGAAGTTCAGCTCTTTCAAGGACTTTGTCAGTTAATATTTGGCTGAGTGTGAATTCACAGTCACGGAATTTCCCCAATGTGGAAATAAATTGCTAGAAGAAATGGCAATAAATACATTTCTAGGATTGTTTACTAGTTAATAGGTACTACAGCTCGAAAAGGTTAATTATGAGTGCCAATTTATTTAATAAATAACGGTATGCTACAGCCTTAAGAATTATGCAATGATAATTATTACTTTAATGATTCGAAACTGTTAACTTTTAATAGTTATAAACTCAAACCATCCATATTCTGAAGGATATAAAACCCTAGAGGTTTTGGTAGTTTAACAATAAAAAGGGTTTGCTTCAGTTCTGCCCTAAACGTATTTGCCAAATTGTACAATTTTGTTGTAAGATCCTTTAAAAAAGAATTACAGTGCCATTTCAGTTTCAAGTAAAGCGAATCCAAATCCCCTTAATTCAAGTTGTCTAGTCTTGAACCAGTTTTACTTGGTTGAAAAAAGTAGGATCTATCTCAGAATGTCTAAAGTTTTACACTTTACGATCTACAAAAAATACCAGAAAGCCTCTTGTATTTTTTTCATCAAGTGCATACGACATAACTGCGTTGTTGGTTTTATTCAGGGAAAACTTTTCATTATAAGAAATAAGTCTGTGGAGCAAGTATGTATGGTGGGTTTTTATGCAGCGGATAAAACTATTTTATGTACAGTTCCAAAATTGTATTATTCTATTTTATAAGGTCGGCCGTAGTGGCTCACTTTGTAGGAGTTTTTTGGTGTGCAAAGTTATCACTTGAGTTGATGGGAATTTGGTGCAAGTAGGTACTTGGGCAAACCCTCAAGTTAACTGGGAGAAAGTGCACTCGGGATGAATTTTGTTCCACCCAAACGGTGACAGGCATGCTAGATTATGTAAGTAGTAAAATGGTATGATATTTCTGCTACGACTGCTGCAGTTACGGTTACGACTACGACTGACTGCTGGTTGGGCTTGTGAGAGTTCATTCAGAGCATATCTAACCTTTAAGTTTTTAGGGATATTTCAGAGAAGGATCAGGATGTAAAGTATCTCAATATGTATAGTTGTAAATCTGGCATAAAACCTGTGGCGTAAAAAAGTTAAATGAGATTTTGTCTCGAGAGAAAGAGCGGAATGAAGAATTCGTAGGGATGAAAGTTATTTTTGGAATTTCAGAGGAAGGTTTACCGTTTTGGTGATACTTTCGACAATTGTTTGGACCTTTTTACTATCCATGATTTTAAGAATGATTGTCTCTGCGTGAATTTGTTGTATTTTTAAATTAAGTCGGAAAGGTTGTTTATTTATTTTGTGACAGTTCCTATTATTGAAGGCTGCATACATTTCATAGAAAGTACTCACTGCCTTGTAATTCAATGAAAGTAAAGGTTATTAAGACAAATATTAAACCGTATTGTTTTGAGGAGAGGCCCGGGCTACTAATTAATTTTTCAGTTTACGGTATTTGATAAATAATTCAGCATTTAGTTCATGTAACTGCATGTGTTCCAAATACTGGTCCCCATGTTTTGTACTACTTTTCGTCAAAATAGTAGACATGCCCTAAAGGTTAGTTGATCTTAGTCAATTTTATTTGCATTAAAAAAGCAGATCCTTAGCCAATGTAATTCTCTGTAGATCCGTAATATGTATGCAGACAGACATGGTGAAAGAAGACTGCTCTACTACAACGAGTAGTAGTAGTAAAGTATGTGTGATTTATGGACCTAATTTAACAAGGACTTCAAAAGTAAAGTGGTGGGTGGGTTAGGGGACTAATTAATTACTCTCTTGAGGATTCCTATAAATTGACATAATTAGCTGGGGAAACCCACACTAATTTATCACCTCTGAGTGGTGAGGATAGAGTGCTGCAAATTGCAAATTGGTTACAGCAGCAAGGAACCACTTTATTTTATCCGTACTAATGTTGTAGGAATTGGGAAACAGTTGAAAAAAGTTGGGGTTTTGTTACTAATTTACTTTAAAACTTTGTCTCAAACAGGCTACTGGTAAAGTTGAGAATTTGCAGAGTAGTTTTATGTAAAAAAAATACTTATGAAAAGAAATTGAATGAAAAAGCAATTGTTTATTGGTTTTTGGAAATCGTTTGGTCAACTTTTTAAAAAGAATTACACAAAAATCTTTGAATATTTGCCTTTACTTTCTCCTTTGAAGATTTCCCATATTTAATAATCAAAAAAAAAACTCCAGTATGTTTTAAAAAACTTCTTTAAAAAAAAAGTTAACCTCAAAACTTGTGAGAAAGTGAAGGGAAAGGGATGGATTCTATAGGATTCTGTAGGAAAAACTCTACTTTCCTATCCGTAAATTTTGGTTCAGACTTGAGTAAATGAGAGAAAGAAGGGAGCGGATGATGGAAGTCTTAATGAGCCTCTATTTATTTCTGCCCTAATTTCCCTGTCTCCCGAACTGTCTCGAGGTTAGGGGAACTTTCTTTAGTTACTTGAGGCTAAAAGTATAAAAGATGAAAATTAGCCGGTTCATTCTTTCTTAAACGTCTTCTTATTCAGAATCTTATGAGAAATAAAAGAGAAAGTTGAGGGTCGAGAAGTTGTGGACGTTTATTAGGGGAAAAAGTTATCAACAACTCAAAAGTTGATCTTTGCCACTCACAAAATCTTAAAGGTATAGGCCCAGATTGTATAACGAGAGTTTATATGTTTGTATGGATTACATACCGTACATCTTGGAAATACAACCCGGGTTTCTATTGCATGTAGAAGATTGCTGGGAGGATAATTAATTTATGATATTTTCCGTCGAAATCCATCTTAAAAGATCAACCTTTCACTTGTTAAATGGTTTTGGGAATTGTTGTTCTAAAAACCTAAAGCCTCTGGGGAAATTGAATTGGGAAATATGGTAGTTGGATCGAGGCAGAAGGAGTGAAGAGGAATTAGTCTCAAAATGCATTAGAGGCCGTTTTCATTACAGGTAAAAGTTTGTCCTTGATCCACCACCAAACAGGAGCTTGAGAAGTGAACTTGAATAGGCCTAATGGATGATGGATGATTGGAAAAGTTTTACTTTTAGAGAAAGGTTGCTTTATTTGGAGAATGGAAGGGAAGGATTAAGAATTAGACAACGTTTGAGAGGAGCTATATACCTTGTAACTATTATTATGACATTATTATGACATTATTAATGTCAGGAAAATGTTTTTTAAAGTTATTTTTATTTAATTCGAATAGATTGAAAATGAAGTAAGGTTGTGATGGGTTTCAATATAATTGTTAGAATGGAAGGTGTACTTATTTAGAATGGTTCATTTTGACCTTAAAATTGGACCCTGTTCCCCTTTACTACTATTTAATTTCTTATTGCTTCCTACTTTTGGAAACCATTGTAAAATGTAATTGGGGTATGTCAATTACAGTAGAACACTTTTGTAATTCTTGTCCAGGAATTTGACATATAATTGACTTAATTTCCCTCAGAAATCCAGCTTATTTCATGCCACATCGGATTATAAATATTCTGAAATATCTTGAGAGATGAGATAAAATGAGAGAGAGGCTGTAAATGTGAATGTGAAAGTAGCAGAAATAGCTTTCCAGGGATAATGTTGTAACACTTGACGTTTTTCTTCTTTTCTAAGCCCTTCATTTCCCTGCCACTCGAGCCGACTTCTGTAGAAGTGGTGGAGTTTATTACATTATATTTCCATTTGATTAAGTGTAGTCGTGATACATAAATCGATCATATAGGAAATGCCTCAATTGGGTTTATGAACAGTTGCTAATCTTTCGTAGAAAATTAAATCAGGAATACTTCGTTCTTTAGAATAGAATACCCAGTTTCCTCCATTCGTCAAATCTTCAGTATTGTATCGTTCATTTGAGGTAAAACTGTATGGGAGTATGGTTGACTAGGATGGATGTTACAACATGTAATTAATTTGGAGTACTTTACAACAATTAAAGGACCAGGTTGATTGTGAACTATTCCACAGTCCAGTGGCTCAATAGAACAATAAATTAATTATATGCTCTAACGGAAAATTCAATGTAAGGTCATTTAACATTTAAAAAAATACCCGTCGGATGCACTTTTCCATAAAACGCCTACACGAAGTAATAAAGCGAGGTAGATAGGACATATTTTATTAAGAGAGCAAAGAATCCAAAGAAAGATAAAAAAATGTCGGCCAATATCAGTCTATTAAAAAAGTCCAAGGCTCCTTAAATATCCAACAAAAGGATCAGCTATAAAAGCTTTTGGTCAACAGCCAGAGATATATTATTAGACGATTCTGCGAAACTTATTATTAGATTTCTTGGTTTTTTGGACGTCCGTGTGGGCAACAAACGCAATAAAACAAATAGGTATCTACTTTCCTACAGATTTCTGTCATAAAAATGATTGAGACCTTGGCTAGATATTTTTCTTTATTGTTCCTACAGAATAGGATAAATTAAATAGAAATTAAATGAGAAATTTATTACTTTTTATATAAAGAAAGTAGACATGAGAGTTGTATAATATTTTTGCTTCCCGAAAATGTATTTTGTTTTTGATTTCCGTCTCTTTTATCTTTGGAAAGTACGGTAAGCCTGTAGATAGTTCTTTGACAATGGTGGATGCATGTTTCTTGGTTCAAACCTTGGTATTTTTTACCATTTTATATTATACAATATATTAGAATGAAGTAGAACAAGTCTCGTATTTAATATTGGTCGAACAAATGATGGAAAGTAAAAAGGAAATTAAATGTCAAGAGGGAGAGAAAGAAGAGTCAACTGACAACTAGTCCAAACTACTTCGACTGACGTCTACCATTTTAAATGAGGTTCCCTGCATAATAACGGCAAATAAAATAGCTTATGCTCTGTAGCTCTGTTTCTGACTTGTCGTCCGCAGTTTTTTTTGGCAAGGATGGGATGACTCAAGGAAGTTAAATAACTATTTAAAATACGAAATAGATAGAAATAACAAGGATTACTACTTTAAAATATTTTATATTAACATTAAGAAACAATTAAAGATCAAGTAAGTAAGGCAGGTAGGTAGGCAACTTGATTTATTATAGGGAATTTTCGTGGCCATAGCCTAAACAATCATACATTTTAGAGTATAAGTTAATTATACGGATAGCAGATCAAGTATACTTTGGTTCTGTGAATGGAATTGGCTAATAAAACCTCTGACATAGGAGACTTTTCCCAGTTTCCAACTAAAACCGCGCCTACATGACGCCCCCGCTCGTATGTCGCACTCAATTATAAGTTGCAGACTTACAGAGTCTAAATTTTACAACTTACTAGTCGCAATCCGCTTAAAAGTTGGTACTTAAAGATCTGTGATATATCACAAAATTACAAGTAGAAAAGTGGAATTTTATCCTCTTGTTAAAGAATATAAATGCAGAAATACCTACCTACCTTCGGATCTTGATAGAGTTAAAATTTACAAATAGGTTTTCGAAGATCTTAGAAAAGAAATATTCGTCCACTTTTCATCGAAGATGAATAAAAAGAGTCAATTTATTTTTGGAAGCATTTCTCAGCAGATTAACTAGCGAGTAAAGTAAAGTGGTCGTTAGTAAGAAGGAGAGTTGAGGGCATTTATTATTTAGAAAAGAAGGGAGGTTTATAAAGCAAAGTATTTGTGCTCAAAGTTGGAAGTAAAGGAAGTAAAGATGTGTATTAGGAAGGTAGAGAGATGATACTTTCAGAAAGTTTTATTGGTCGTTGATTGCCCGAATCTCATAAGGAGTAAAGTAAATAAAGGAAGTTCTTAGCGGAATTCTTAGGAAGTAAACAAAGTATGTGAACTGAAGAGTTAATAATTACTTCAACCAAACGTTGGAATCGAAATAGGACCAACAATCCTACCTACTTATCCAAAAGTATAAATAAATCTCCTCTTAAAAATCTATAAACTTTCTCCAACTTTCTCTCTTTTGTGTAATATAATAGTAGAATTGGTAATTCTATAGAAAGATGGTACAAAAAAGGAAGAAGTTGGTTGTAAATTTATGATTAGAGGATAAATAGAGATACCTAGGCTGATATAATTCAAACGTTGATACTCTAATTCTTGGTTTAATTACCTCAATTAATTATTTCGCAAAAGCATGGTTAATTATGCTGTATTTTTTTAGTATAAAAATCTGCCATTTCCTTCACAGAAAACACACACGTTTCCGCAGTTTATCTAATGCATTAAAACTACACAAATTTTAGTAGGTTTTTGGCATAATACATCTTCCTGTAGTAAGATGGTAGAAAAAAGGAAGAAGTTGGTTGTAAATTTATGATTAGAGGATATATAGAGATACCTAGGCTGATATAATTCAAACCTTGATACTCTAATTCCTGGCTTAATTACCTCAATTAATTCTTTCGCAAAAGAATGGTTAATTATGCTGTATTTTTTTGGTATATAAATCTGTCATTTCCTTCACAGAAAACACACACGTTTCCGTAGTTTATCTAATGCATTAAAACTACACAAATTTTAGTAGGTTTTTGGCATAATACATCTTCCTGTAGTAGTTTCATCTATAAATGGGGGATCCCTTAAGCTATTATTATGAACACGAGATGTCTACTTCCTACTTTACTTCTTGAATTACAACTTTTAGCTTTCAAAGACCTCCAAAGCCCTTTATTTTAGCACGTACCAACCAAAACTGGTGGTTACTTTGTCTATGGGTGGTTGGTCTTGCTTCTGCCTTCCATCAATTAGCCTTCCAGCTATCTTTCTATCAATGAGATGGATTTTATTATTACAATCCAATTTCCACTCACATTATATTCCATTATATAAAACGAGCTTATGTGATATGATATTGGTTCTCGGAATGGAAGCCTTCTTCTTCAAAGCCTTTGGGTGGTTTGGTGGTGCGGTTTCCAAATTAAATTCCAAGAAATCATCCCTACTTCAAAGAGCTATGCATGGTGAGAATCATACTTGGTTGGTGGATGTAGTGAAGTATTATTTTATGCTTTGGGAAAGACAAAACCAAGTCTGTGGGTTCAATCAACGCGTGGATGGGGAAGTTTTGTGGTGGTTTTATGCAACTGCAATGAATTTAATTGTGTAATATTGTTTTTTTTACATTTTATTGGCATAAGATTTATTCGGTTATATGACAGGAAATTATAAGTTTTTAATGGAGAAAGTATGTTTTGAATTATTTGTATTTAATTGGATTTTGTATCCCCTTTATGGGCAGAGTAGTTAGTGTATCGATTGAAACTTTTTAGCTTGTTAATGAGCTTTTTTCTATTAAAACTGTCATTTTAAAATATAATCCACAATAATTTGATTTAATACTCTAACTTTCTTTACTGGAAGTTTTTTCAGATGAATTTAAAGGAAGGTAATGTTAAAACTGTAAAGTTCCAAGCTTACGAATAAAATAAAGGTCTTCCATTTCAGATTTGTGATATCCGCTCAAGATATTCTGCAAGGAGGAAGCATTTTGACCTTTTCCTTGTAACTATTTATCTATTTTTTTTTGATAAAACAGAATACTATCATACATTAAGTTCTATTGTTACATGAAAGTTTTAGAAGGATCTCTCCTTCAAGCATTAAAATGAATAAAGATTTGGGAGATTAAAAGAACGTCTTGGGCAGATGATAAAAATCAATAAAATAAATGAAATTGAACTTGAGTGACATCCGTTATTCAGCCAGACATGCTACGGATCATTTAATGTATCCATTTTAAGTATGAAATCTCATGTATTTGAGTCCAATCGTTGAAGAAATAATCCGTTGCAGATTATTATAGCAACGGGAAGGTTTGGGTTGCCATTGACGGGATTAGGGATTGAGCCAGGCAGGCATGGAAAGATTTTTCGGTTGGGTAGATCACCCAAAATATCCTAACCTATTTTCTGTGTTAATTCGCCTGGAAAATCTTTATTCAGAGGCAAAACTATCTTCATCTTGACTGTAATAAGGTAGGGCGAACCCTATTTTTAATGGACTTCCGTCAAAGAAGAAAATAAATTTGGGAATGGGGTTTTTTTTTATAACAAATTGTATTTTTTTCTGCTTTATAATTTCTTTCTTTCTCACATTGGCTATTATTATTCCATTTAATTTTATTGTAAAACAAATTATTGAAGGTTTCAAGGGGTTAAAAAATTATTTTACAAAACTTTTAGCTCAATGAATGTGTAACAAAGAGATTCATGGGACTTGGGGTGGAATGTAATATTCCGTCATTTCAGGAGTGAGCTAAAAAATAATGTAAACTGGCACATGTACAAAGGGAACAACGGGTCAGTTTTAGAATGGAAAAGATGAAAGATGGAAATATTAAATTTTTATTGGATTTATATTTCCCAAAAGGAATGAATAAAATGTGATTAAAGGGATTAAGTGACCAAGGAAGTAGACAGAATTCAACAAATCCTGTGTATTGGCTCAAGGGCATTAGAGTTAGAGGCTTTAATACGGATCTAGAATAAGATTGCGATCTGCTGACGATACTGCCAATTTTTATCTTAACGTTTCAATTTCTAAGCATCCCTTCCTTTTTGTTTGCTTTCTTCCGGGTAAACATTTTAGGACATTAATATTGTATTATTATTAAGTCTAGCTTGAGAGATGGAAGGTTTTGATCCTTAGAAATAGGATTTAACCAATATAATAATTTGGGTCAGGGTCATTGTGGTGGATAACAAGGGGTATTGGATATCTTCTTCTTTTGCTACGCATTACATATGGAATATTACTTTCCGTCTTTTGCAATCCGATCTTTTCCTCTAATATTGGTTTACCGTGTCGGTCGGTTCGTTGTTATTTAATGAGAAGAAATTAGGTAAAAAACACGAGAGAGGTTCTTTTATAATCCATTGACTTAAATTCATTCATAACCTCATACGTTATCTTATAATGTAGGTTGTATCATCCTTTTATTATGAACTGAAAAAACATGAGAGGGTAATTTCACACCTCAATGTTTTTCTTGTTAATGTTTATGTGTTTTATGGAAATAGGTTACCGTATTTCCGTAAATAACTCCCCCCTGTAAAAAATTCCCCTATCCTTTCCATTTCCTCTGAAAATTAACTCCCCCGGGGGAGTAATTTCCGGAAATACGGTACTTCTCTTTTGGGCAGCTTTTCAATGTCTCTATTCATTATTTATTTTTATTTCTGTTTTGGTGGAAGGTGGTTTAGGTATGAGCCTGTATTGTGTTTGGATCCAAGTAAATCCGTACTTTCTTTATGGCAAAAAGATGACAATGTTATGCAAAGAAGGGTTGAAATTGTATGAATGTTAACTAAACTCAACCTAAACTAAGAAGGTGTATAGAGAAAGTTCGTGGTTGTGCTTTATTTTGAGTAAAAATGTACGAGATTTGTTATTAAAATCATCCAAGATGTTTAATATTATTCTCTATGAATGATATTCCATCATCCATAAGTTATTTCAAGCCTCCTTTTTACTCCTTTCCTGTATTATTTTATGCTAATATTTTAAATTTACTGTTTACTTTATAAATTATTCATTTCTCCGTGTTGTGAAAGAAACGGCGAAGAATGGCTAGCTTTCTTGGAATTTTATTCAAAGCTGTGAAGGGTTGAAATTGTAGCCTAACAAAATTAAAATTGCCATGCTTTTTTTAAAGAATTAAAATCTTAACACATTGTAGCTGGATAGTTGGATTGGGAAATTAAGACGAAATGATGTTCCATAATATTTTAGGAGAAAGGTTTGTCGATTGTTGGTATCCTTATGCATGTAATTTATTGCACCATATATGGACTAGATTACTAAACGTGCAGTCTTATTTAACAGTTTATCAAGTAGGACATGGTGACGTCTAATGGTAATCCTCCCCTTCGTCTATTCCATTTCAGAGAAGATTAATGGAAATTTTGACAAGGGATTTATTTGAGATTTAAAAACTGCTGCTACTTCTAGATACTTGTATTTTTCTCTTGCTATAACTACTACTACTACTACTACAACCACTACGGCAAGTCACAGTTCAAGAATGGCAGGCTTAAGCATCAGTTCACTTATACTTTAAATCTAATAAGGACTACTAACTTTTTTTTACTTTACAAGTTTGCAAGAGAAAAGTGAGGATATTTCTGAAGTAGTTTGATAAATAAACAAACACTTTGTGGTACACTATATCCCACTGTAGATAAGATAAGAAGATAAGAAGATGGAGGAGAGATAGTATTGAGGAACTTCCGACCAAACCTGACAGGAGGAATTTGCACAGAGTGATTTATGGAATTTTAAGCCTTCACAACACCAAAAGAAGAGATAAAGAGTGAATATTATATTATAATGTGAAGAAGATGCATTATGCACACGTGAATGGGAATTGGAGGAATGGGAACAAAAAGAATGCATAAAGTATCTGATAATTTCATGTTTATATCAGATAGAGTGTTAGGAAGGAGCATACGTAGGTTTTTTAACGTGAAGTTTTGTACCTTGAGATTGGCATAATACCTAAATGGAAACAGCAGCAGTGTTATAGTTGCAGTTCTGGTTGAAATGTAGCAAAATGTTTTACATTGACAGTAAAATAAACCCCCCAGAATTGAATAGTAGCCCGGGTAGTACTATAAAACATGGATACCTAGGTATACACTCATCAGAAAACGTATGAAGTTATAGAATACTTTTCAATAAGAAGGGGACTTTCCTCTGGGACTCAGTAACTCGACTCTTTCAAATCTCTTGGTCAAAAGAGCCGTTTATGCTTAAGGCTTTTCAGTTTTAGTTCCACTTCATTTCCTTTCCCATTGCAAAAGCAACAGACATCAAAGAAAGATAAACCAGCAGGGCTAAACTTTCTCTATTTCAGATTTCAGACTATTGAATTTTCTGTGTCTTCCCTTTCTATTGTGAGCTGCTCCGTGCCTAGCTTGGCTTACTTTCTGTAACGATGTTACCGATTTTGTTTTACAATAGTACCTACCCACTC
>JAQFZX010003206.1:0-13643 GCA_034682405.1 Hydroisotoma schaefferi | reverse complement strand
CAAGGCGGAAGCTGAAGCATTAGCATCCAACAACTATAAAGATCTCCAGGTGAAGTTGGATGAGCAGATTTCAATTCATCAGCAAGAACTTTCCGTTGAAAAAGCAGCCAAGGCGGAAGCTGAAACATTAGCATCCAACAACTATAAAGATCTCCAGGTGAAGTTGGATGAGCAGAGTTCAATTCATCAGCAGGAACTTTCCGTTGAAAAAGCAGCCAAGGCGGAAGCTGAAGCTTTAGCATCCAACAACTATAAATTAGTTGAAGATCTCCAGGTGAAGTTGGATGAGCAGATTTCAATTCATCAGCAGGAACTTTCCGTTGAAAAAGCAGCCAAGGCGGAAGCTGAAGCTTTAGCATCCAACAACTATAAATTAGTTGAAGATCTCCAGGGAAAGTTGGATGAGCAGATTTCAATTCATCAGCAGGAACTTTCCGTTGAAAAAGCAGCCAAAGCGGAAGCTGAAGCTTTAGCATCCAACAATTATAAATTAGTTGAAGATCTCCAGGTGAAGTTGAATGAGCAGATTTCAATTCTTCAGCAAGAACTTTCCGTTGAAAAAGCAGCCAAGGCGGAAGCTGAAGCTTTAGCATCCAACAACTATAAATTAGTTGAAGATCTCCAGGTGAAGTTGGATGAGCAGATTTCAATTCTTCAGCAGGAACTTTCCATTGAAAAAGCAGCCAAGGCGGAAGCTGAAGACCTGGCAAGCAGTAACATGAAATGTTTACAACATTTGGAAGTTGAACTGGAACAAGTTAAAAAAGACAGTTTTAAAATGGATGCGAAGAATAAAGAGATCTTGGAACTAAAAGGTTTGGTTAGTCACCTGAAAAAATCCAAACAGGAACTTACTGCGGAACACAGTTCATTGGTGGACAAGTATGCTAAATTGATGGGACACAATAATCATCGCCAAAAAATACATCATTTAGAGAAACTCAAACTGGAGAACGAGCAGCTAAAAGCTGTAATTATATTAACAGTCAAGTAAATTATTCACTTTGTGTTCTGTTGCATTTATTAGTAAATTATTTCTTGTTTCCCAATCATATTTAGGAAAACGACCATCTTCGACTTAAACTTTTGAAAGTAACGGTGTTGGAGCCCTCTCGAACTAATCCACCTGCCCAAAGAAGTAAATTTAATCCGAAGGATGCTTTCCAACATGCTCCAAAGACTGCTCCTTACGTTCCGGAATCTGGAGTGAGTGATTTATTTCTTCAGTTTATGACAAAATTATTTTTGGGAAGTAAAGTAAGGAATGTGTTGGATTTTACAGGACAAAAGAGGGGTTGACTCCCGTGAAACGTTCGTGATTCGCCCATCAGTACCTCGAATTAAGTCTGACTCTACCAAAGAAAGTGGGCACGGAATGGCCTTTGACATCACCTTTGATCAAGATAACAAAGAAAATTAACTTTAATTCAGACAAAATCAAAGCTTAAATCGAAACGGGAGACTGCTGTATATTTTTATATTCTCCAGTTCATGTCTATGTTTTCTGTGTAAAGGATAGAATTTTATATTTGTAAACATGTATTTAACACTCGCGTATTAGGAATTATTTTAAACGGTCTACTTAAAACATATTAAATTAAAAGTGAATTTTAATCCTGTATAAAAATTAAACCTGTCAAATAGTAATGTAAAGTTAATAATCGAACGGAAAAATTCTCAAAATTTAAATTGACCTCTGTAGTTACCCTTTTAAATTATTACTTTATCAAGTAATTTATTGTAATGTACTATTTTTGCTGCAATATTACAAAAAGCCAACATAAATCACATCAAATCATTAATTTAACATAGTACAAGTTGCAATACTTAACATAACGTGTATTAAAGTTTAGCCGATTTAAGTTGTGCTTTAAATAATATTTTTAGACCTTGTATTAACTGATATTTTACTATTAAAACACATCAACATTGCAGTCGAATGGATCACTGTTGTGTTTCTTTAAGCTAATTGCTACCATAGATACTCTCAGCTTACAAACATTACATGCAAAGTTCCTACAACATATTGCTGACATTTTGGGGACTATTAAAAGATAATCCGCCTCCCTACACCGAAATGGGTGATCAGTACAACCGTAAAGTGACGACCACTCCTTCTAAGGGCAGACCTGGAAAGAGCTACCTCAGCTTAAACGAAGGTCTAGGGATAGTCCACGCTCCTATAGGGCGCAGGGGGCAAAATACTTCCGACAAGGATGTCTACCGATGGAGAAAGCTATTGGATGAAGAGTACCCTTTGTTATCCACAGAGCAGATAACCCGGTCGGAGCAACCTCATCATTTGATCGTCCTTCAGGACCTCGTCACCGGAGGGGACTCTTTCGTAGCTCAAGAAATGAACTCCATTTTTCGAAAGGAGACACGGGAACGGAGGAGTGGACGATACAGGAATAAAATGGGCATTTCTCTCAAGAACGATTCAGAAAAACTGTCAAGGATCGTTGATGTCATTAAACAATATCATGTCTACATTAACGACGGTACTTCTAACTACCAACCCTTTGCAAATATTTCAAACTTCGTTAACGCTCACATTTTGAGTCATACTTTTTTTTATTCCAGAACATTACGACGTAGCCGTCCAACTTCGGAAACATTTTGCCCAAAAACTAATGCACGAAGGGGATACTTGGCTGGCCAAACATTTCTACTTGAGTTGTCTTCAAGCATGTCATAAACTTGAGGACGTTTTCAAAAACACGGAAAAAATCCAGGCAGAGGTCCACTGCATATTGGCCTTTTTGGCTAGGGAAAGTCACGAAACTTTAGGTTAAAAATGGGTTTATCATCATTTCAACCCTTTATATACCTTCTGAACATAAATAATTATTATAATTCCAGAATCAGCGTTAGCCATCGCGATTGATCATCTCGACATGTGTCGTTCCCTCAGCGATAACCAGCATTGGCAGTTTAAGCCTCGAGTGCTGCAAATAAAGCTCAAGAAACCTGTCTCCCTTCATGGGCTAAGGACGGATGGTAATTCCAGCATTTATGGACTATTTGTTGTAAAGATAACATCTTGATTATCCATATTTTTAGGTGAAGAAGACGCTATTGAGATAGTTGACGGATGTTCAATGACGATTTACATGGTAGCCACCCTTCTGGAACATGAACTCCTTATCAGTTTGGCTAATCAAGTAATGCACATCCATAAGTATCCAACTGACGAAGATGTGGAAACCGCCCATGAATTCGCAGATCATGCACTAAAACTTGCTATGGAAGGTTATATATTGAAGATAACAACAAATTGCTTAGTTTATTTTACGATTTGTTCCTATACATTCTTCTTCTATATATTCTTTTCCACAGTTCGCCATCCCACAGCAATGAGCAGTGCTTTGCATAGGTTTGGAGTTATACTTCGTCTAAGGTATTTAATTTTAGTCGTAATCTTTATTTAAAATCTTTCCTCAGTTATTTAAGAGAATGTTTCCAACTTAAATGTCTACAGTGGAGCGTTCGAGGATGCCATAAATTACTTTGAGCTACTGAAACAGCATTGCGAAGTCATTGGGGACTATACCTCCGAAGCTATGTAAACCTTAATTACATTTTGAACCTAGAATAAAATGGAATATAGCATGAATAAGGTTTTTATTTATTTCCAGCGCTTATCACAACATTGCACTCTGTCTTATCGGGTGAGAACTGCTATTTAGATGACCATCATTTCCCCTAGAGATTAAGGTAAAATAACTTAACGTGTGTTTCTTTTTAAAAAGGTGTCACAAATCCGTGGAAGCGTTGACCAGTTTAGCGATGCAGATGGACATAGCAGTGGATTTCAAGATGAAAGACCTAGAGGCAGACGCCATGCAGGAAATAGGTATCAGCGCTATATATCTACTTTCCTGTATTTTTTATATCTCTTTTCATGCATTGATTTCATAAAGATTAGGGCTTATCTTCCGTAGGTCACCTCCTGTTGCGCGAGGCTCATATGTGGGAGGCCGAGGAATGCTACGCAGTCTGCTACGAAGACTTCAAGTCCATGACCCACACCCGGGGTCACAAAGACAAGGCTTGGACGATGCTTGGTGGGTCAAAATATCATTAAAAACTTGAATATGTATGAAAGATTGATTTTAACCCCCGAATAACAGCCCTAGGAGCCGGTGAAACCCTCTGGGGTCGATATGCCTCCCTCTGCCGAAACAATACCAATAGAGACACCTACTCAATCCTTAATTTCCAATGTTCCAGAAATAGATTGAGTACAATCCACAGGCCAAACTACAGACCCGAGGTGATATCATCTCGCTATCCAGCCTATCTAGAGAAAATGCAGGCTCAACCCCCACAAGTTGTGACCCAAGAAGACCCTCTACAATTCTATGAAAAACTTGTGGACGAAATGGAACTGACTTCACAAGTTGACCCGAGTAAGGCGAGTCACAGGTCCGTTTTCTTTAGCGATTCTGGTGAAGATGAGGATGAAGATGGAGAGAGCAGACCTGGTGAATGGGGTTCAGAAGGTGAAGACATAGACCTGGCACGACGTAGGGCTAGTCGGACTATGTCAATTAGTTTTAATCTGAGTTTGAAAAAGGAAACTGACAAACGGAGGTCTCTTCATCCTTCCAAACTCAATGTTACGGGGATTGTACAGGAGAATAAGGTCAATAAGGACTTGAATTACAGTTCCGATGATGATGAGGAGAAATAGCTTATCCCATCCTCTTGTATACTCTCAAATAAATTAAATACACAATTAATGCAATATCATCCAAACGCATTGGGAGATTATTGCTAAAATGTGATCCAAAATGTGTGTAAAAAGGTTCCAAAAGTATTAAAACCTTGCAAAATATATTGCACTCCGTGTGATCTTATCTTACTTGACATTATTATAGTTATAAAGTCCAGGTTATGCGGTAATGCATACGACAGATGACCTGAAAAGAGGTCATCTTTATCTTAAGATTGAGTTCTTCCTACAGATGAATTCGTATCGTATATAATAAAATAGAAGCATAGGGGAAGGATTTGAATCCCAAGAGGACGGAACAAACTCTTGGGTATGTTTCTTTCTTTAGGATCGATACTAAGGGAGCTGCTAGGAGATTTCCTATTCCTAAAGATGTGGAGACTGTGCAACCAAATCCTTGTATCCTCCAAATAGCAGAATGTTGGGAAACCACATCTTTGATATAACCTCCAACATGACATTCTTGGAAGCAGAAAGAGGGGACTTTTCTACCCAAAAACCCGACCAATACCAACATACGCTGCATATACTATTTCCACCATCTGAACAACTCAAACCTTGGTTCACTCTGAAAGTGTAAATGTCAATAAATCATACAATCCATTGTCCCTCCCTACGGTCATGCTAATTCAAATTAACTCCTTAAGAGCATAGACAACCCCTTGTCACAGGGTTCCATTGTTCCAAAAGAGTCTTGGAAGCTGTCAAATGGGCTTAAATGGATAAGCATTAATCGGATAAGCAGTAATCGGATAAGCCTACCTAGCCATCCAAAAAGCACCCCTCCTACTCGACCCTTGACCCTTCTTACGGTATGAAGGCTGAAGGGATGATGGGTTCATTTTACAATCAAACTATTCTATTCTTCTTTGGGATCTTCTTGTATGGGAAAGTAGCTGCAGGGAACGCTCCTTTACCTTTAGGTATATTTAAAATAACCCTGAGCTCTTTATCATCATCCCATATTAATTTCATAAATTAATATAGAATTAACACCCTCTCCAGGCATAGTTTTCGAACAAGGAACGGCCGAGGTTCAAACAGCTTTTAAACACGCTCTGTTGACCTTTACCCCCCTAAACATTACCTCCAATCCCCGAGATCTCTACAGATTTCAAGCATATGTGGATACCATCAATACTGCCGATGCTTTCAAACTATCCAAACTCAGTAAGACTAACTCAATAAAACACAGCATTTATTCTGGCAACTGAGCACTTTTTTTTATATTCAGTTTGTAATCAGTTTTCCCGAGGGATCTTTGCAATGGTTGGTTCCATGAATGTAGAGTCATTCCATACTTATCATGCCTTTGCTAACACCTTCCATATGCCTATCATAACCCCTTGGTATCCCGTCAAGGACCAGACACTCAACAAAGTAAGGAGGCAGGATGCTTATCAATTTAGATAAGCATTTACACCCCTCGCTCATTTTAAAACCTTCATATATATGCTCAATGTAAAATAGGTAAATGGACGAAGAAATGACCTAGCGGACTATGCAACCCGGTTGAGACCCGATTTTAATCACGTTATTGCTGAAACCATACGTCATTACGGATGGAAGGATATCATCTACCTCTATTCTTCTAATGAAGGTGGTCTAATTTATTAAATATTTACCCTAAATCCTCCCCCATACGCCGCCCTCACCGCACACCCATCCTTTCCATGTTAACAGGGGTATCTCTCCCTTATCAAACATGCTTTAAAGCATCTTTTTATGTATACATAAGCCGCGGTCTATGGGTGAGGATTTAGGGTAATTAGGATTTTAAGTAAGGGACTATAAAGATGGATGTTTTGGGTATAATTTCAGGGTTGATGAGGCTGCAAACGTTATTTTACAGGTCGGCCGTTTCGGATCATATAATTAAGTTAAAGGTTGTTAAAAAGATCGGCCATGTGAAGGATGCGATTCAAGTTTTGAAGGATATCGAAGCTGCGGAACGGTAGCTTTATAAAAAAATATATGAAACTTCTTCTGCTTTTGACATGGTTATCGTTAATTGTTTAACATTATTCGTAGATTTTCATCAAAGTATGTTCTGCTGGATTGTCCTATATCTCTTGCCCAGGAGATTATCATCAGTCATGTTCGGGACGTCCAACTTGGACGCAGAACTTATCACTATCTTCTTGCTGGAATGGTAATTACAAATTTAATTACCCTATACTTCTTCGACAATAGGCAGCAGCGGATGCTTGAAAATAGTAATGTTTTGAAGCATATTAAACATGGCAGGGATATTCCTGTTTAACATGTAAAGGATAGCATAAGCATGCGGCTTAAATTAACGCGGACGGCCTATTGTCTAGGAATTATAGTATAATTCTTCGTTTTGAAACTGATAAAATGCATGGTTATAATTGAAATAATTTGCAGGGATTTGACGAACAATGGGACAACTCTGTGCTGGAATATACAGCGGTTAACATTACGGGTTTCCGAATGGTCGACCCGGGTCGAAGATATGTTCAAGAGTTTCTACAGAAATGGTCTTCCCTTGACACAGCTCAATTTCCGGGTGCTGGAAAAACCTCAATTTCTGTAAAATACAATACCGTTAACTACCCTAAATCCTCGCCCAGACACCGCGGGTTAGACATATTAAAAAAGATGTTTAGAAGCATATTTGACATGAGAGGATAGGCATTGTTAACGAGGGCGGTGTATGGAGGAGGATTTAGGGTAGTAAATATATTCTAACCCGAACGAACCCCCAAGTCAGTCACTGCTAAACGGGAATTAATGAAATGAAATGCAGGCAAGTGCAGCACTAATGTATGACGCGATGTTGATAATAAAAGAGGCTTTCACGGATATTCTTATGGATAATCCATTTGCATTGAAACATTATGGAGTGGAATCGGCTTGTGACTCAGGTTCAGATTTCTTGGACGATGTTCGACCATTCGAATACGGTCAATTGGTCAATCAACACTTGAGAAGGGTATTTAAAACATTTTATAAGGATTTTTTGTATGAAGAAAGGTCATAAATACGCCTCACATGCCCTTAAGTCTCTTAATAGAAGCCCCTTCTATTAGTAGCCCCATTTAAATAGGAATAGCAGCCCTCTTTTATAATCCTACTGCAAGAAAGCCGTATTAAAGTTGACCCTATACCCTTCAGAATTTAATAGAAGGCCGGGGTGAGGGTAAATAAAAATATTCATGTATTTTGGCAGGTACAAACGGAAGGTCTGACGGGGAATATCCAGTTCCATGAAAACGGTACAAGGAAATACTTTACTGTGGATGTTATCGAAATGAGAACTAATGCTACAAAAGTAAAAGTAAATACTTTCTAATCCTCCCTGGATTTACAACAATATCTGGGTGAATTTATATAAATAAAAACTGGGGTGTTTATTTATGTATAAAGATCGGACAATGGAGTGATTATGGGGGTTTCAAAGCTGAAAACTTTAACTCTCACAAAAATGAAATTGACAAGGAGAAAGTTTATATCGTTTCTGGCATTTTGGTAAGTTGGGATCCAATAATTTATACTTTCACCAACTTTCTAAACTCTCAGTCCGTATATTTCTTGACAAAGCCCCTTTAAAACTTTCAAAAATATGGAGTAGTAAAAAGGTTTGGTTAATGAACTTTACAGGAGGAACCTTATCTAATGAGAAAGCAGTCAGCAGGAACCAACAAGAATCCTCAGATAGATAAGGATGCTTTGGAAGGGTACATGAAGGACTTGGCTGACATGGTTTTTAACCGACTCGATCTCAAATGTAGGATGTTCGGCTTTTGGGCAATTGATCCAATTAAAATGTAATATTGCAAATAAAAGAATAAGTAAGTTTAGATCTTTATAATTTTAGATCGATTCCAACTAGTCAAGGATGGACGATATGGTGCAAAAACTCCAACAAACTTTGGAGATTCTTGGAACGGAATGATTGGGGAGTTAATACGTCAGGTATGAAGCTAATCTAACAAAACACGCACTTTTATTCACAAAATCACGTCAAAAAATTACCCTAAATCCTCGTCCAGACCCTGCGGGCTATACATATAAAAAAAGATGTTTTGAAGCATATTTAATATGGGAGAGATATACCTTTTAACAAATAAGGGATGGACGTGCGGAATGATTAACGAGGGCGGTATACGGACAAGGATTTAGGGTACCGTATTTCCGGTCCAATCCCCCTTAGGGATGTATTAAATAATTATGAATAATTTAGCTAGATAGACAAAGGGATGATTTAAATATTTACAAAAGGGGACAGTTAGGAGCTTAAAAAGGGGGATACTAAACCAATAAATACGGTACTGTATATCCAATGACTATTTATATTTTCAGGAAGTGGACGTGGCCATAGCCCCATTGACGATAACTTCGGATCGAGAACGAGTAGTAGAATTCACCAAACCGTTCCTAACCCAAGGAATCTCCATAATGATCTACAAACCTCGGAAAGCTTATCAAGGTCTTTTCAGTTTCATGGCTCCACTTTCGGACTTTGTGTGGCTGAGCTTTATCGGGGCTTATCTAGCCGTATCCGGGGCTCTATATCTCATCTACAAATTATCCACAGCACACCAAAGAGCGGCCGCTGCTCAGCGTCTGAACGACCAGTACAATTTGAAATACACGACTGGAGGACAAAGTTATATTAACCAACACCACCAACAATACAACCACCATCATCATACTCATAATACTCATCACGAAAAATTACCCATAAATCCAGCAAATATTCCCCCAAATGGTGGGGGAAACGCTCCCACTTCCATAACCCTTTCAACCGTTCTATGGATGAGCTTTTCTATCCTTTCTAGACAATCTAGAGGGATACATTTCCCCACGAGGTATTTTTATTCCTTTCTACTTTTAGTTACCGTATATCCTCGAATAGCCTCCCGGGACTCTAATACATTTTGGGCGTTTTTTAAGGGGAAAACTAGGGGCTACTAATATTTTTATTTAAAAGTTGAGATTTATAAACTGAACTGATTATTTGAAAAGAATGTGTATGACCGAGTATGACCTTTTTGTATGTCAAAGGTCATTGGGAGCCCGGCTGGTGAGCGCGGCTTGGTGGTTGTTCACGCTAATTCTTATCTCAATGTATACTGGAAACTATATCGCTATCCGGATGAGAAATCGTGTAGCTTCAGGTATTAGAACCCCTTGGGATTTGGATCAGTCGGGAATTGACTATGGAACTTTGATCGATGGATCTACATATGAGTTCTTTAAGGTTTGTAATTATTTATCAACAGGTTCATTAGTGGATCAAGCATGTTTTTAAATCCTAAATTACAGAGAAATATGGTCATTTTAGCATAATTTAGATGAGCATGCTGTTTTTAATACTAGAACTCAGAGACGCAGGTCTACAAAGCGATTTACGAACATCTAAATGGACCTCACCAACTCAACGTAAGGAGCTATGAAGATGGGGTTAATATGGTTCGGCAGAAGCGAGGTTATTTATTTCCCCATCTAAGTTAATTCCTCCCAATAAATCCCCATTTTTAAGAGGAATTATGCATAAAACTTTATCAAAACTTGTAGGAAAGTACGCTTTCATTTTGGAGTCAACGAAAAACGAGTACATGAGTAATAAACGACCCTGTAATACAATGAAAGTTGGACCTGATCTTAGTGAAATCAACTACGGGATCGCCCTTCCAGTTGGATCTCCTTTGACGTAAGTATAACTTAAGAATAAAAGGTCAAAGGTCAACTATAAGTTAACTTTGTCCATTCATTCCCTTCTTTCCTTGTATTCCTAAAGACAAAAGGTCAACTTGGAGATCCTACGGCTAAAGGAAAGCGGTGCGTTGAGGGAATTAGAAGAAAAATGGTGGATCAACCTAGCCGAGTGTCGAATAGCCAAATCTGTAACAAAAAACTCTCTCTTTTTGCTACCCTATAAACCCCTGCGATATGCCGCCCTCGCTAATTAAGCCGCATGCCATCCTTTACATGTTTAAGGGCTATCTCTCCCATGTTAAGCATGCTTAAAAATATATTTATTTAATATATAAGCCGCGCTGCGGTATATCGCAGGGGTTTCAGGGTACATTAAAAAAAACATTAAACCTTTTAGTTTTTCTAAACCGGATGTCATTTAATTTCCAGTTGGAAGAAATGGAATATTCCGGCTCAAATGATGAACTTTCATTGACAAGTATGGCAGGGATATTTTATGTCCTAATTGCTGGAATGACATTGGCAATATTTGTCTCATTTATCGAATACTGTTGCTCCCCAAAACCAAAACCCCCTTCTACTAATACTAATTCCAATAATAAACAGGTAACAACTATAATGAATACTTTAAAAACAATCTACAAAGTCGTCCTTTATTTCTGTATGAATAATTCCATGTATTTTGATGATAGAATTGCGTTGAAGGAATAAATCAAAGGAACCCCAACTTAGTTTTGGGAACCGTTCCAAACGACTTTGGAGACTTGCCCTCTGACTAAAGTTAATAAACTAATTAAAACAAATGACAAGGTGGAATACCAAATACAAACTCTAAGAATAAACCCCTATAGATATCTACCTAGTTTACTTTTAAAACTTTCCCCAGGGGGAATTAATCCCAATAATCACATCAGAATCGGAAATGTTTGGTTGTCCTATGGGAAAGGATACGTTTCATCAGCTACCGTGTTTCCCGTTTTAATTCCTCCCCCAGAATAATTCCCCCTCTAGTTTAGTCCCCCCTACCTTTCCATGTTAAAAGTCCTATCTTTTCTATGTTAATAGAATGTATAATTGTTCCTTCGAAGTAATAAAGCTCCAGGGGAATTAAAACGGGAAATACGTTATCCTAACTACATAGTAGACAACCTTATGGACATAAACCGAACTCACAAGTTCTACAGATACGTGTAAAGCTATAAAGGATAAAGTTACATTAATTATTATGCTTCACGAGATAAAAGGGTTAAATGTAGGTATAGTATTAGAGTATTTAATTGATTCAAAGAAAGCTACTCAACTTTGTACAAAAAATCCAATGACTGCCACTGGATTTATTAGAATTGCCAAACTTTACCCATCCAATCTTATACATGATCCTTTGCCAACAATTTCAATACCTGTAAAAAGTCAGGTTGAATTGGCAGGAATAGAAGGTTAAGTGTTTAGTACTTGAGTAGTATTTGCATGAAATATGGACTTTAACCACATATCCCTTGAGTTACAATTTCCTAAATGTAAGTTTTAATGTTAAAGTGGTGGAATATATGAGATATTTGAGGATTTATAAGAAAAATAAACACTTTAAAAGGCCTTTTCTTGGAGTTTTTGTGAATTTTTTTAATAGCAACCTCCGTATAATTACACCTCGCAGCTCCTTTTATATAAATATTAGTAGCAGTATTTTGGTATTCAATCAAAGTCTCAGTCATGAAAAATCTACATCAAATTCCAACCTTTCCTTACGAACCATCCTCATCCTCATATACATTTCCAGGATATACCACTAAATTATAATAGCTTGACAATCCCTTTGCTTGCTTGCTTCAGTTTAATGCTGGTTAAATGTGAAAAGATCATTTATTATTAATTACAATCTCGTTAGATGAGTTGTTTTCCAAATTCTAACGTGTTTGCTAGTAATGTGTGTATTAGAAACATACAGTAGTGGTTGTAGTAGCAGTAGTAATAGTAGTAGTAGTTGGTAGTACTAATAGTAGTAGTAGTAGTAGTAGTAGTAGAAGTGGTAGTAGTAGTAGAAGTGGTAGTAGTAGTTGTAGTAGTAGTAGTAGTAGTAGTAATGCATGTACGAAATGTCCTATATTTTATCCGCCCTAGAGCAAAAAATCCCACAAAAGGATAAAGTTTTCATCTTTGCTGACAAAGAAAGGTCTTGTTGGATCCCTTCAAATCTTCACTTCATCCTAAAAACCCAATCTTCCTTCATCCTTCACAACCTTTCATTTAATAATCCTTTTAATTCCATTACTTCCATAAAAACAAAGACCAAACCCTCTAATACTAAAGTATACTCTATCCAATAAACCCCTTTAACAAAGCAGTTGTTACATCCTAAATAAAATTCAATAAAGAAGTTTATAAAGTTTCCCAAAGTAAAAGCTCATCTCATCCTCACTCACTCTCCCTTTCTCTCTCAGATAATAAAGCCATTTAATCCTCCATTTCATTCAACGATAATCCTGTGTTAGAAAGTTAACAAAATAACAAAAAGATGAGCAAAATCCCGTCTAAAAAGTCCTAAAATCCCAGACTCCTTTTGTAATAAAAGAGGAGATTTAATATAGGATTTGAGAGACGTTGATTAAATCACTGACAGCTTCACTCAAAGGTTGGTAAATGTTTCTAGAGAGAGAAAGGTTGGGAAACCTGAGTAAAAAGTGTTCTAAATCTATTACAGATTTAGAACAAACAGGTTGAGGAAAGGATGATATTATTATTATTATTATTATAAAGGTAGAAGTAGAAGAGATATGAATTATGGAGGATTTGGGTGGGAGAAAGTGATCAATAAAGTGAGGTAATTGCATTTTCTACCAACAGCGAGTGACGAGATGAATCCCTGAGAGAAAGTCATGTCTATTACAACGGGAGAAAGTGTGAGGGATTCCCCCTCACCACCACCCATGGGGAATACAGTCAAAACAACTTTATACTACAACTACTACTAGATACATTCATACATTTCATACAATACTTCCTTGATAGAGATAGACTTCTTCAACCAACATACTCTGGAGGAATCGATCCATTCCCTCCACCAAAAATCATCTTCACTACCAAACCAATAGTAGTCTTTAGAAACTGGTAATAGTAATAGCAATAGCTTTAGAACGTAGTCCTAGTAGTAGTACCAGTAGTATAACCTTTGTATTAGTAGTAGCAGTAGTAGTAGTAGTAGTAGTAGTAGTAGTAGTAGTAG
>JAQFZX010003205.1:0-13646 GCA_034682405.1 Hydroisotoma schaefferi | reverse complement strand
TTGTACTACAGTTTTGTTAAATGTACTGCAGTTTTGTTAATTGTACTACAGTTTTGTTAAATGTACTGCAGTTTTGTAAACTGTATTGCAACTTTGGTGTCGTCTTTACGGCCCGGTAATATAGGCTACACAGTGCAATGTACTGGACGTGACATGTACCTACGGAAGTTTGCGTAAGACATGGACTCTAGTTGTAGTTGCTAAATACTTCAACTCGGCTTGGATGGATGAAGAAATTAGTTTATGAGAAAAAATCTTGTCTAAGTCTAAAGATTAAATTTCGTTGCTTATCCTTTCAATAAAGCAGATTTGGATATTAATAAAAGTAGAATAAGGTTAGCATTCGTAACCGTAACCGCTTTGTAAAAGGTTACACTCAACTCTACATTCAAAACCTTAAGTACACATACTCATAACGTTTTATGGTGTTCTGTATCTTTTCTCGTTAAAGCACAAAAAAAGTCTCATCCTCGCATCACTTCCAGTTTAAATCTTCCTATCATGGTTCTCCTTTGATGAGTAAAATAATTACAGTGATTTATTTGATGTGTGGACCTTAGGATAGGAGTTCACTATATGAGTCTACGTGACTTGTATTTGTAAATTATTTATTCTCAAGTAATAGTAGTTACCTCTCTACATTGTATGCTTGGAGCAAAACAACTTGCACCCACCATCTTGATAACAGAAAGGATTCACAATATTAATTTTTGAACAGATTTAGGAAATTAGGAACATTTAAGACAATTCGAGCTTTAAAGAAGTTTATACACGGAGAACGTCTTGTGTTGCGAGTATTACTGTTTTATTAAATATGTATTTATTTCCTTATACTAGTTTTGATCTATGTATTCACATAATGTTTATATTTTTCATCTTTTCGAAAATTCTACCTAAACGGCAGTTGTCCGAAAATATCCCGTAAAACTTACTGACAGTACATTTCCATTGGTATAACCCACGTTTGACCTTAGAGTTCCACTGGAGTGCACCCGACTACTACTACTGTTCTCTCGATTTAAAAAATAGCGTAGATGACCGTTACCATTGTTTAGTTCGAAGTAATGCTGACCCTTGGTAGCCGAGGACGAGGGTGGCGTTTCCGTTTGGACGGTGAGCGTAGTGAGAGTTCGATCTTGATCGGTGTCATCTTGGCCCAAATCATCCTCATCATCATCCCAAATGTTTTCTCCAAGGGAATCCGGAAAAGAAAACATGCTTTCCTCTGGAGAGTTCTCTCCACATATCATCCTTTCCATTTCCTGATTCGTTTGATTTTCTATTTCTTCCAACCTGTTGAATTGAATTTAAAATGTATCATTGCCGGAATCCTTCACAAAGCGCCTTATACTAATACTATATGTAAAGGGATTTTATAGGTAGCCTTTAAGGTGGTGTGTACCATTAGTTTTACGTTGGTAACTGCTGAACATGAGAGGAAAAAATACGGATGTCGAGTTCCTACCGTTCTAGCTACATACTAGTGTGTGGTTAAACTAAGAAATAGGGTTGCCAGAATGCAAAAAAAAAACTTACTGATGAAATTGGACGTAAGATATTTCTCAGAAGTCCTTGTCTCAACTTTACCTTAATTTGATGATGAAAATGATTTCATAAGACCAAACCAATAATAGCTTATGAAGAACTTGTGTTGTCATTTCAATAGCTTTTTCTGATAAATGCTCTTTGAAATGCTGCTTTTAAGTTTTCCATAAAACAACAAGAAATCCTTGACATATAATGGAATTATTACTGGAAATTGGAGGGCCCAATTATAAATTTCTGCAGGATATATTTAGTTTACCATTTCTTGACGCACATGCTAATTAATTTTATTCATTATACAAAATCATGTATTTCAGAATGTCTGAAAATGGCAGGTACTTGGCATTTGGTGCAGTCATCGTCATTTCATTTTCCATTTCATTATTTTATCATTAGCTTAAGTTTATAATACTCAGGCATGAAGCAAATACTCGGAAGTGAATAAGTAATTTCTCTTACCTACTACGGTGTCGCCAAATTATGTACAGAATTACGCCATGCAGAGCGAATATTCCCAATATGACTAGAACAGGCGCTACGAATTCTGAAATTTGGAAAGAAAAGAAATTAAGCTAATTCTTAAGTCAATGTGGACGGATGAATCAATACTATGTAATTGTAATTCATCAATGTGCCTCTCATTCATGAGTAGAGCTGAATCCTAGCTAATTAATGTGTTGTAATTTAGTCGTAATTGGTAGCAAAACTACCATTTTATGATTATGAAACTAATCATATTAATTGGCAGTAGGGAAGAAAATACAAATTTAGTTTCATTTAAGTACCTGCCAAAACTGTTGGAGATGATTCTTTATTCCTGACAGCCCAAACAGTTGGATCGTTCCGAAGTAATTCTTCAATAGAAAAGTTTCGTTCTACTCTGATATCTGAAACAAAATTATTACACCTTGTAATTCTGTTATTGGACCCAGAATTCCCAACGGCAACGGGAGCGAGCAACTCCCAAATACTGAAGGAGGAGCTAGGGCTTAGTATAGTTTAAGAAGTAATTCTAGAGAATATAAAACTTCATCAAGAAATATAACTTCTTCAACAATAGAACTTCTAAAAGTTACTATAGGTTTTCATAGATTTGACAGAAGACTTTTTAGACGCTTTTCTGGAAACCTTAAAAGATTATATACCCCAGTAAAACTCTAAAGGTAATTGTTGTTGTCACAGAAAGTTGTGTAATCAAGTTCAGTGCTTTCAGTGTAGTAAACCTTACATCATAACATCTGCCTGACGCTATCTGTAGAGTTGCAAATACCTGTAATCGATACGACATCTCATAAATCTCTTTTATTCTTTAAGTAAATCATGTCCCGAGGCCGAAGGAGATTATAAAGGCTGTATTCTGTATACCGAAGGAAACGGAGACATTCTGGACTCTAATCAAGTGGTTGACTTACGATAAAAATATATGTCTCATTTATGTACCCCACAAAAAGATGTTAACGTCCTTATGTCAATGCTACCGTTACCCTACCAAGGCACTAAGAGTACGAGCTCAGCTCAGTAGGCGAAACCACTTTGAAAGGAACAACCATAAAATAAACTAACAATGCTTTCTTTAGAGAATGAAATAAAGTTTTAACAATAAAAGATAATAAAATATATCTTAAGAAACGCATGGTAGAGCAGAAATTAGGCAAGCGTCTCTATTTTTAATAGGATTCACATTAAAATGCCTAAAAAGATTACCACTCCGTTGTTGGTCTGAACCAAGATCATAAATGGCTTATCTTTTCTCCCGTTTATGAACTTGGTCTGAACAGTAGAGTGGTAGTTAAAAAGCTACATAAATTACGATTTACTAACGTTAAAGATAATTACCATGACAGAAGGGAAAGTTACCCAGCCAAGTATGGTCTAGGGGACTGCAAAGGAGCCACCGATCTCTAGAGACAGTGTCTGGGAAAATGTGCCCCACATCGCATGTAAAATATGCATGTGTTGCATTGCGGAAGACCATATAGGAGTTCGTTGGTCCCACCGGATCCATACATCCTATCACTATGGAAGTTCAAAAGTCAAGTTAGCATGAGCAAACCACATAATTCCCATATACACACTGCCTTTTGAAGGGCTTACATTTCCGAGGAAAGAATGTCTGATTTTTTTATTACCTCTATAGTAGGCAAGGAATCCCCTTTTAGGATAAGCTAGGCGGCTTTGAGGCCTAAGAGTTACGTTTAACTGATGAGTTTCTGACAAAACAGCTATGGCAGAGAGATGATCTCCACAAGCAATTAATAATTTTGAGTGAAATTCATCTGTCACTAACAGCTCATCTTTACACTGCAATTTGTCCTGGCCTAAAATGCGTAGTTAAAAAAATAATTTGAAGCATTTATGCTTTCTAATGAATGGGGTTTAAAAGTAAATAGAAGATTTAGATGAGTGGACAATACGTGCCGGATAGTTAAGATGTTTTTTTACTGAAAGAGCGTAGTTTATGTGTGGGTTTTCTGTCGTATTAAGCAAATGAATGAAACCAAGTGCCCCCTTACCTCGGAGAGAGATGTCCAAGAAGATTAGAAGAATCTTTTGTTGTGGCACGTGGAGTCTCCATTGGCACGGCATGTCCCCTGGATACAGATCCGGGTAGCCTGGATTCATTAAGAATCCCTCTCGAGCCGGGGTCACGTCCACGTTGCACTTAGCATGAGAAATTTCTGAAGTTAAAAATATTCAAATCTTAAACTAATGTTATGTTGGGAAAAAACGAATTTATACATTGAAATAAGTACCCACTTATTAAAACTTCCTACAATTTTAACATTGAAAGTCAACCCTTTGGGAGTAGCAGACGAATTAATAGTAGAAAGCATTAATTTACTGTTTAGAAATTGACCATTATTAATGCAGATAAGGATATTTCTTTGGCTGGACTGAAGAATGAATGATGAATAAGATAGAAATATGCTTACTAGTTAGTGAAAAATCTTTCTTCCATCTATAGCAATACGAATGTGAGGGAATGCATTGTCAATTGTCTAAGTTAGCTTTTGAATAATGGAATAATAAAATTGCACACATATTTTTTCATAAGCTATATTGTTTAATTTCAATTTATTCCAGATATGCAAACGATAATATTTTGAATGCGAACCATGTACCCGTGAACACAATCTTCTCTACAGTAAAATTGTGCTTAATGAACAAAAACAGAATAGTGTGTTGACTACATTTTCTCGAATCCATCCAATTTCATAGTTCACGCTTATGACGCCTAATTTACTCGCATCAGTATCCAACGATCACGTTGCATGCACTGCTATCACCAAACAGTAGATGAGTAACTTGACAAAATCCCCTGATTTTCTTATAGGATATATAATTAATTGAAAAGGTTTGTAATATTGAAATTCAGATGCAAACATAATTTTGTAAACTTGCCGTTGCCCTAAATCTAGATCCTGTAAGACCTCTCTATCGTTACAGTTATTTTAATTTCGAGCAATAAACATGTAAATTGTATCATCCTTAAATATCCCATTAAAGCAAGAAGAGCACGTCATTACACTAAGCCTGTAACATATCGTTCTACTAAGTTTTAATTAAATTAATTAAATTACTTTAATATCACCGCAGCATCTGTAGTTTAGCATGCCCATACTTCTCAGTTCCAATATTGCACTTTAATTAGGTAATTATGAAGCATATTACAATTATAAATTAAGACCACAGCAGCAGCTTGTAACACTCAAGCAGTTTATGAGCTGGTTGGTTGGTTTGGTAAAAGCAAGCCGTTGTTGCATTGTCTCACTTTTATTTGGTTTCCCTAAAAAGTTGTGCTTAGTCATTCTAGCACATGTGCAATATAAATATACAGAAGCTCTAGATAAAGTCCAGGATTTGGGTTTCAACATCCCTTTCAGAATTTAATATTATAAGTCGAAGTGAAAGGTTTGTTACGAATCGCTTGTTTGTTGCTGAGAAAGAGCAGATGTTCTTTCATATCCCCATTTAACTTTGAAAAACTCATCATCCTCCACATTCATGCCTAGTGTACCCTTTCAGACTGTGTACTGTAACAAAATTCACTGCATATAAGCAACAAACGCTGACCTAATCTTTAAGGGCTTCCGTGCGACTTGGGCTTGGTTAATTTCATTTCCAGCCATGAAATTATCAGCACACGACATAAATGCTCTTATATTTAATTTCAAACTATTCGACTCGACGTAGACTACAGAATGTAGACTATGAAAAAGATTACGCATCTCTAAAACCTTCCCATATACTGTAATCGAAATCATCCCGTCCGGAGGTCCCTTATCCTTTCAAATATGCATCATGCATGTATCATTTACTGAAACAACTTAAGAGAGAGATTGATATCAAAATTTCGCTTTGGGAATTGGGAATTGGGATTTCAGATGGCGAACAATCTTTCTCTGTTATGATTATGTTTTATTTATTGCTTTATAGATTACTGCCGACCAATATGGCTCGAAAACAATAGCAAACGGGGTTCTATTATTATAATTTGTCCACGTCTGTTAGTACAATTCAGTGGGTTTAGGATAAGACGAACTTTTAAGTCAATTCTTTACTTGGTAGTTGTGAGATCAAAATATCCAGCCAAATCAAATCAACGATAACAAGAAAAAATTGGCAGGTTGACTTCGCATCCACCTGTTGAGACAGGGAAATCAGTCGGATGAAAAATTTCGTTTCCTTTACTTACTAGTTAAATACAAACAACCTAATTAGAACTTTTTAAAAGGTTGAAGCTGTGATGTGACTTTGACTCAACTATCAGTTGTTCAATCTCCATTCTAATAATAACATTCACCTTTTAAATTGAAATTAATTTACTGCATCCTTATTACGAAAGTTTGCTTATTTCTACTAACTCTTAATGAAACCAAGTTTGCAGCACACGGTTCTTTGTTCTTAGAACCTAGCTAATATTAATAAGCGTACTTATTAATATTGGGTTATTATTTGATGCGTCATTGAACCCTAGCTCCTAGCACATTTGAGCCATTATTCATAACTTTTATAACCATCAGCAAATTAGTTACCTCCACATAAAGGTTTTCCTCGACGTTCCTTTCCGGTTTGGAGGGCTTTATTATTACACACTACTTTTGGTACTGCCTAACTTTCAGCAGGGGTGCTTTCCTTAATTGCTTAAGATTGCACCGATATCGTAAGAAATGGTTGAAACGTAGGCTAAAGTGGTAACCCAAATTTAGGAAATTACTATTTTTTAAGAAGGGACATGTAGCATAGTGCATGGCAGCTGAATTTTATACAATGACTCATAAAACTAATTAAAAAAAACGCTTACGGCAAAGTTTCAAAATAAATAAAAAGGAACCAAATCCGAATTTTATTTATCGTTGTAACAATTCCTTCAATAAATTAAACTGCCCGTTGCAATAATCGCCAACTTCATACACGACTTTCTTATTTTTTTTATGGCGACTGCACAGGAGAATGTCGTTTTTATTTTTCTCAACATGTTCAATGTTACTATGCATCTAGCAGGCACATCCTACACCAATAAACTACAAGTCAACTGCATGAATGGAAAGATACGACTATCCAAGTTGGATGGCAAGGATCGTAAAAGTTTTCAGCTCCCTTTTCTGACTTTATGAGGACATAAAATGTAAATATGACATGAATTGATACAATCTTCATCCTTTGAGTGTCTGACTTTAAAAATCGTCCGTTTTATACTGATTCTAATACCCTAACAAAAGGCTTCATGATATTGGGCAACTCTAAATTTTGCAAAGAACCAGCTCACAACTTTTCGTTGAAAAATATCCCTTACAATGGCAAGGGTTAGAAACTTTTAGGCGATAGTTGAACCTACCCATTGCTCGATGCATTCATGCTTGTGAAAAGAGTTTAAGAGACCAAATGTAATGTCCTTATTGTAGAGAAAACTTACTACTCTTCAGCAGAATCGGCTGAAAGATATTAAATCTCCATTGTTCTTTACTTACATATTTCTACAATCATAAACCTAACAATAAGTACAATAAAAGCCGTTCAGACTTAGGATACGAACTCAAACTTCACTTGTTTCTTTAATGATAATAAGGACAGGGTAATGTATAGGGTTTCCTGATTTCTGGCCGGGTTAAGAACAGGAAGAAAGGTACAATCTTCACTATGAGTTACGAGTTGTTCCCATGTTGCTTTGCTTTGAAGTATGGAGAAGTAAAGGACAAACCCAAGAGGAAGAATGTCTTTAGAATACCCGTACCCACATTGCGTTAAAGTTAAATTCAGCTAACCCTTTTAGAAGCTTTACTCCTCCATATCTTTATCTCAAGGGACTATCACTTCCTATTCCTTACAACTTCCGACCATCCATTTCGTCTTTAAAGGATCATTTCCCTTCTCATCTTTATTCTTGATTTATGCTTTAAAAGCTCTTTTATCCTCTAAGTTTGGCTCGATGACTTCTAGGTTGATTTATTAATGATAATGAATGTTAAAAGTGCATCTGTAGAGACAAGCGTGTCTCCATTTAAAAAAGATTTCATCGGCTGGTCTCTTTCTACTGTCACGCTCTTTTCCAAGCACATCTGACTGAGTTATTGCGTTTACATGACTAACTAAGCCTGTCAAGACTGGTCTAAATTAGAATCTTCTACCTAAATCTAAATTTTCTTTAGAAATTCAAAAATGCCCATATGACACAAGAACGTCTCAATAAAACGGTTCTTCAATTTATTCTTCTCAATATAACAGCAACTTAACTCTAACGTTTTGTGTATTCAGCTTTGAGTTTCTGAGCCGAACTAAGTGAAGGTTCTCTCTCCGTGAGACAGCTAACAGTTTCGCTACGTAAAGGTTACACCTGTCAACGCAACAGAGAAGAAAGATACCTTTGAACAATCAAAGTCATATTGCACCAAATATCTGTTATAGTAAAAGCCTATCTGCAGATAAGCTTTCACTATAATTCGCTTGAATATTTGCCAACAACTCGTTACGCTTAGAAGATTTGTAAGTCTCATTAAATCGTGAAAAGAGAACTAATGAGATTGGGATTAATCAGTATTTGAGTTTCATAAGATTTATGCCAATTGGGGATGTGCATATTTTAACCAGCCAGGCCAGCAACTTTAGCCATAGTTGGCTATTAGTTTACCTCTGTTAGGTTAACCAACATTTTATGATTTCTTTGCTACTTTACAACCACAAGAAGAAATAAAAAATTAAAACTACCTGAGTTATAACAAAGGTACTTCACGGCAATCCGGCCTCCAGGAAGAAAATCACACACTCTCGTTACATCCTGGTCCCTTTGTGTGTTTTTTAGTAAATACACTTCGCAAGAGGATTTGCCACTGCATCTGTAGTAGGTAATAAGCGCATTGAAAATCAATAAACGACGACCTTTAAAAACTGGAGAAAGCTGTCTGAAATCGATCCTATGCATGACATTCATAAAACGCAATAGTTTTGAACCGAATACCTTACATATCAAATTTTCTAATTCAATAAATTATTCAACTATAATTTTTTGCATTGTAAATACAAACCGAAGGAAAATTCTTCCATCTGAAACCGACATGTTTCTTGAATTGGCATTAATTACTTCCGAGTAATTCAAAAACTACATGGACTGAAATTCGCCTCAATATCACGTTTTTGTATTTACTGTAAAAATATGAAGTCTGCAAACATCACTTACCTTTTGTTAAAAAACGGTCGGAGATCCTGAAAAGTCCACGACAATGTTTCTGAATCAGGCTTCCAAGATGTTTCTTTTCCGGATACCGGAGTTGTGGCTATTAGACTAGATTCCTGCATCAGAGTTTGGTAAGACAGGCATCTATCCTCTTCTCTAAAGTATTCAACCATAGATCGGGGTTCGGACGGACTTAAAAAGCTATTCTCACTGTAGTCAACTTTGGCCTTTGGAAACAATGGCTGTCGCCAAATGGTTTCTTGGTCTAAAAACTTCCTGTCGTAAAGTGGCATCTCTAATACTTTTTCCGAACTGTGATTGAAGCCATTAGGGAACTTTGGGGGTAGAGTAACTCGAGGGTAAATGAACCTCCTACGCGTTTCAATGTGCGAACTGTGATCTGGGTGCCATTCAGGTAATGTATTAACATGGTGCGGTGGCTCGAGGTCTGCTTTGATGAGGTCATGAGCAAATTTTATATCTAAATCCCACAACCTGCAATTAAACATATTATATGCAGGTAATCATGATGCTATTCACTTTGACGAAGAATACCTTGCTAACAATTTACTCAATTCATCTGAAATCTGAATAGGATTTACAATTAGGGAGAAATGACTTACGAAAGATACTCATGTGGAGACAGACTTTTAGATTGATTTATGGAGGTCCTTGACATCGAGGGTCTTGACTTTCTAAAACTATTATTAGTGTTGGCTTCTGAACTCTTCTCAGAACCCCCGGGTGCTATATACCTGGCTTGTAATATCGCCATTTTATAGTTCTGCTGTTTGCATTGAAGTTCTATTCTGTGGTGACAGCATGCTCGAATCTCTTGAACGACTGCAAAAATGGCGAAATATTTAAGGTCAAAGCTTTAATAAATCATTAAAGGAAATCCTAACATCTAGCAGCTTTTAGGCATAAGTAAAAGTTAATAATAAATATGCTGGATTTCCCGAATACCCTGTCAAAATTGTTCTCGTTGGTTTTTAGGAATAAATGCGGATGATAAAAGGTAACTTGGATTATGTATGTACTCATAATTAATTCAAGGATGTGAATCATTAAGCAAACCACAGGTTTCAGCATGTTTTTACTTTCCTTGCTTTGTGGCAGAAGAGGTTCAACTCTATCTTAAGCTTCTAAATAATTTATAACCTTTCCTTTAATTTGATATCAAGAAATAAGAACTCTGATTTAGCCTAGCTAAGATACTCTCAGCAAATCAAGCACCGACTTTTCTCTATGCAAAATAGAACAGGACTTGAGTCTTAGGTAGATATCAGGTCTGGTCTGGAGTCCAATTCTGCGGAAGGAGTGACACCAGAGAAATTTTTTATTTATGTTTTGGGTTATATTCAACCTTAAAAACACAGAGGTGTGCTAATAAATAAACTTTGAAGATATTAATTGTATATATGAGCAAAGAGATATGCTGCTCCAACTCGGATAGGTTCAAACAGCGTTTTTATTTATAAAACACATGGAATTTGAAGATGAAACAACAAAACTATTCATTATATCAATGACATCGTTAAAAAATATCCTTACATCCTAATACATGCTTGCCTTTCCCTTTTCAAAATCTTCAGTCACTATGATTGCATACAACTGTCTATCTGTGTGTAGGAACAGAATGGCATGTTGATAGTCATCATGTTATATGATATGATGTAGACAGTTAGATTATGTTATTATTACAGTCTTTCTTTTGCCCCTTCAATTAAATGATACCACTCAACGGCATCGACAGTGTTTGCGTTAATTAATTAATTAAAGCATTTGGATCTTATTTGCTAAAATGCGATTCTTTCACTCAAGAACTACGAATGCTTGACAACTTGACACATATTAACCCACAAAAATACATGGCATGTCAAAAAGACGATGGGTTGGCTGTGGACTCGTCGTAATGGTAATAGTTTAGAAAAACGAATAGGACTTACCAAATTCAGGACTTGTTTGGAGTGGGACAAATAATATTAGAATCCATAGAAAAGTCCCAAAAACCATTACAGAATTGATGCATTATTCCACAACCCTGATCAGCTAAAAAATGATCGGTTGGCTTTCCCCGATCACCAACCTTCTAGGGATTTTTTAATTAGTGAGATCCTTAGATCCTTTCGTCAAAGAGGTTTCTTCTAGTGAACGGTTATAGCTCATGATTCCTTTAAGGTGTTCATTAAGACAGGATTGATCGATTAATTACGCCTCATATACTTTTTCAAGCTCACTTTATTTCAAAAGTAATAACTCCCCGTACTTCAATCATATTTTCAAATTAACAAAAAAGTTAAAGTTCTGTTATACATGTAGGTTCTGTGACAAGTCCAGCTTATAATCTCATGAAAGTTCGGAACACCAGCAAGGCAACCATACTTGAAATAGCTCTAGTTCTATATAATTAGTATTTACAGCTTTTATGTTTTTCAATAGATCTGCACACAATTTCTCCAAGAGCAAGCTGACTTGATCATCATCATCAAATCAATAATCGATGAAGCTTACTATGATTATGTGCTACTTGTGTACAAATCTGCTGTAGCAAACTTTCCCTGTTTGCATTCCCAGAATCTTCCCTGCTCTTTGATCCTTCTCGCTTATTAAAATTGAAGGACCCTTCAAGTACTTCCAGTTCCTTTGGTGATTTTATCGTAAGTCCTCATTTCAGTGGTTGAATCGAATCCTACCATATACAGCAATGATTATGTGTGAGCAAAAATTCTGGGTAACTTCTCCATCTCATCCCACACACAGTGTCGTTCTGCACACCATTTCTTGGAAATAGCTTTAGTACAGTTAAATGTGTTTAGGGTATATTGCTGTAGTAGTACAAGGATGAATACAAGGATGAATACAAGGATATATTAAAGATGAATGATTAATTCGGTTGAAAGCCTTACTTTACGCGAAACAGTTTATCCTCATGCAAAAGAAATTGAACTGGATCTCAACCAAAATTAGGAATCCTAATGCAGAAAAACTCCCAGCAATAAACTCCTCTAGCGTCTTAAAACTGGCTTCTTTCTGGTAGAGATGACAAGCACTAAATAACTGTTTTGCTTTCTGTCGTTTTCTAAAACAAGTGAGCTGGCAAAATGGTTTCAAAGCAAGTGTATAAATATTTATAAGGCTTAACATAGTATTTAGTGTCCCCTTTCCCTAAGATATTTATGGCTTCGTATTATGTTGGTCTGGAATCGAACAACGCCACAAAACCCTCTTAGGCCATTTTGGTGAAGAATACTTTACTCGATCTAGCACTGCATGTATGGCTAGTATAAAGGAAACGATAATGGGGATGAATCCGAAAATTGAACGGAGCCGAAAATCGGGGCTAGCAACGCAAAAGGGATGGATCTTGCACTTATTTCTGGCTGTTAACTTCGGGAGTTTTCTAACCACTATAAAATAAGCAAATACTCGATATAGTGAATGAAAATGGTAGCACGGGGTTGCCTGTAAAACTGCTGGCTGGTGAACTAAACGTGAGCTGATGATCTCTCGAGTGAAACTGAAGGAAACTGGAAGGTTAGTCTGGATTCAGAACTGCTGAATTTGAACCGTGACTATTCACTATTATGTCGGGACAAATGTACGACAACAGGGTGGCTGGATTCTGAACATAACAATCGGAGTTGTAGAATAGGGCGAGCTAGAGAGAAAGAGGGGTAAAAAAATCGAATCGAGGGTTGGCATCCGAGAAATTCATCCAACGCTTTATGTATCCTCATCTTTGGTCCAGTTGTAGTTGTATCTAAGGAAGGTATTCCAACAAAATGCTCTGCTTACTATAAAATAATGTGAGGATAAAAATATGATGTACTGATTTATACTTAGTCAACAGGGACGCATTTTCACCCAAGTTTATGCATATACACATGAGATTTAATATACTGGTCTACAAGGCAGTGTAAAAGTTCACTATAAAACATATAACTTTTTGGATTCTTTAATAAAAATTATGGCCTAAACGAACAAAGCCGTGCCATGAACACGAGGCTCTAATCCTATAGGTAGTACTTGATTAAACTTGCAGTAGTTTAGGGAATCATTCCTGGGTATTCCTTTTTCCTTAATCATGTATTAGTATAGTCACCCGCAGTACTTTAGTTATTTTTGTAAAGAGTATAAGGGTAAGGGTGCTCTCTAAATGAGATGAAGTTATGAGACCAGCAAGAGGGATGAAAAATAATAATGAAATAATCAACCTTGGCATTTCCATACTATTATTTTTTATTCTTTTGTTCTCCCTATGATACTGTTGTCAAAGGTTGTTTGCTCGAGGGAGTTTTATCAAAAAAGCTAAACAAATTAGATACAAGAATGAATGAGATCACATCTGGTTTTAGCCTGTCTAAGGCTTATGTAACCACGGAGGCCGGGTGTCCGTCTGTCCGTCTGTCAGCACGATAACTCAAGT
>JAQFZX010003204.1:0-13651 GCA_034682405.1 Hydroisotoma schaefferi | reverse complement strand
ATAGAATGAGTCTACTATAATTTGGCCACTATAACTTGAGCCACTATAACTTGGGTACTATAAGTAGCCTGGTACCCTATATGTATCTAGATTCACTCTAAGAAAAAAGTGTAAATGGATTCAACATATCCTGAAGCAGTTTACTGTCAATGCATCCACGCCCTTTCTGGGTCTTGTCATTTCCTTGCTTTTTGGTGGCTATTATGTTGACTTTTGTTGCTTCACGGTTGAATTGGTTTTTATTTTAAAAGTAAATCGATTCTGTCAAAGGGAATATTTTTCTATTGTTACGGATTGTCACCAAAGCCTCCCAGCGTTTCTCAACAATATTAATGCACATAAGGTTATGCTAGGAGTTTTTGAAGCAAAACTAACTGTATACTTGGCAAAAAACGGAACAAAGTATGGTAATTGCATGACTTAAATCAAATGCTTTCACTTAGTTTGGTGTTTTATGGGAGGAAACAAAACAGCATGGAATAAATTTATCGTTAGAATTCACTTGGACAACTGGTAGTATTTTATTTTAAGAGTTGCCACTTAATAATGAATCACCATGTAACGTTAAGTTCTAGGACGGAATTTTAATACAAGTTTAGAACATGTGAATAACAATAAAAGGGATAAAACACCGGCAAGTATGCATTAACGATTAACGCATTTTTTTACAGGTTAGAATGTTTAAGGATTTATTTCTCAAATTTAAGAAATCTTTCTAATTAATCATTAGAAAGCTCAAATGCCGAACGAATCGGCAATGACAGGATATCGAGATGAAATCGGGAAGCAAAGACAGGATATATTTTAAGTTTTTAACACGTTGTAATGTAATTGTAATGCCGTTTTTATGGTTTAGAGGAGTAATATTTATTTATATAATTTTAGATATGTGAGGGTTTGTAATATTTGGTAAATGTATTGGTCAAGTAATAGTAAAAATCGTGTATGATGTTATAAACTAGACTACGATTTTTGCAAGAAATAAGACAACCTTAACTGGAACTGCCTTTCAAATTTAACCAAAAAATCATAGATTTCTCAGGTTTAAAAAAATGATTGTTATCCATGACTTAATTTTTAATTTGTGTTTATTTTAACAGTGGCTGGGCCATCGGAGCGATGATATTTGCAGGAGTTGGTTGTATCCTTACGGGGACGATTATCGGTGTGTTCATGGCTCATAATGAGACTCCCGTGGTGCGGGCCGCAGGTCGGGAGCTCTCCTATGTCATCCTCTGCGGTCTCTTTCTATGCTATGCCTTAACCTTCCTTTTTGTCATTAGGTAAGCTACTTATCTATTGAAAAGATACTTTTATAGGGAAATTACAGCCTTCTAATAATAAGAATAAGAACCCGTCCGTAGCCCTATTCTCATACAAGACCCCAAAAACCTCTAAAACATTCTCTGAACCTCTGAAAATTAATAGTAGTAGTCACGTTTTCTAGCCCGAATCTTGACCACTTTTCTCCAGAAAGTTGCTTTTACTACAATAGCATTTTTTTCTTACTTTCCCTGATTACTTGGATGAAATCAACTAGACCAAACGACTGGATTTGTGGACTGCAGCAGTTTTTGACGGGATTTGTGTTCACGGTTGTATACGCCGCTCTTCTGACCAAAACTAACCGAATCGCCCGGATCTTTCAGGCCGGTCGCTCATCTGCCAAACGACCATCTTTCATCTCACCGAGATCTCAACTTTTCATTTGCTCCATGATTGCCTTCGTCCAGGTTTGTAGATCTTCCTTTCCCTATCTTCCAACCAAACTACTATCATCATCAGCATAAAACACCCATTTATAAACATAGAACAAGCCTAGGAAAAGTATTACTCTGAATACGCTCTGTCTCCCTGTTTTTTTCCTTTCACGACAGCACAAAAGTGTGTTGAATTCAGGGAATTCAGCAAAACTGCTGAAAAGCACATCAGTCTACGTTTATTTGACACGTCCTTCTTGTCATATTCGAACCTACCTAATGTACTTGAACATAACATACCTACCAAATAGACCTATACAGAACAGAACATTGACATTGACAAGCTGACAATCAATCAAAACTCTGCTGCATTTAAGCTAAGTAAAGTGGTGTGAATGATTCTATTTCCGTCCGTACCTTGAACAGACCTTTCTTATCAATCGATCATAGTGAATCCGGTTATTTGAACAAAACATTTTGTACCCGAATTGACAGTAGCCTTTTTTTTAGTGCAAAACAAACACAATTTAGTCAAACAATGCTCCCTTTATAAATTATTTTCAGCTGAAGATTGACACTAATGTGATAAAATGGTGTTGACTTGACTGTCCGCAGTACAAAAAACCACCCTTGTTAGCATTGCAACCGAATTTATTACAGAAGTTATTAAAGGATACTACTAGGTTTTCTAGAACTTATATTTTTAACTGTATGCTAATACTAAATTTATTGAGATTGTATAGAAATATTTGTTTCTACGCGTACAACTGAAATCCTGGTTGTAAATATTCAACAAGTTAAATTCGCTAAAGTATCAAAAGTAATAATTTCATGGATCTTTTAGAGCGATATAATTTTTAGTACTATTTCACAAATCCGGATTAAACAACTTTCAACCAGACCAAGGAATGGATTATCTATGACTATTATCATATATTTTACAGTGCGTTAATTCTACATTTTACGTTGATTCACTTCATATTTTTTTTTATTACTCCAGGAACTGAGAAATTAATCTTAAACTGAAGTGTACAACAGGATAGGAAATGAATGCATTACTTGAATGAATACATTTAAAATAAGAGGCTATAATTGGACATGATAACTACTCGACTCTTGAGTGAGCTATAATTATTTATTACCACTACTAGGTATCTCTATCAAGTCATTAACATCCCAATAAACCAAAGCAATCTGTAATTCCAACCCTTATCTTCGTTTTATGGGATAATTAGTTAGAGCATTAAACATTCAACTTTCCTTCTACTAATCCTTGCTTGTCTTTTTACTAAATTATTTTAACAAGTCCAGGAAATTGTGGCAAATAAAAGCTTTCCGGGAAAGGGAATTAAAATATTTACTGCTATTTGTTACAAACTCAGAACAGTAAAATTGTATTATGTTTTATGTTTATGTAGAATGAAACAAATTGTAATAAGTAATTATTCATGGCTATAATGGAATAACTTTAGTGCAGGAAATTATACTAAAATTTGGGAAATTAACCCTAAATCTTCCTTGTAGTCTTAAGAATGAAATAATTATCCTCATTTTGTTTTAAAGCTACTTCCTAAGAAACGATGGAGTATTAAAAAAAATAAAACGCAGGTCTTGCATCAAGTTGGTTTTATAGCAAATATTACTAAAGCACCTCACCATAAATAATTAAAATCAGTATTTATTCTTCCAACTCTTAATAAAGAGAGATGGCCAAACAACCAGTCGTTAATCTTTTCCAGAGGAACTTAATCAGTAAGGCTATAAACCGTGAAGAATTTAGGAAAGTTTCCCATGCAAAAAAACCCGGTTGAATAACGGTTTTTTAGTTTATTCCGTAAAAATCCAGTCGCAAATAAAAACGAATGTGACACAAGTAGTTACCCAGAAATTTGGCTTCTGATTCCCGATTCTGCCCGGGTTCTGCTCATTTCTCCGCACTGCTTCAGCTAATGGCATGAATTCCGTAATGCATATAGTTTAGCAAGATTTAACAGCTCACACTCCTTTCTATCTGAGGCATTACTAATGTTAAGTAGTAAAAGGAAGTGAGACGAAGGCTTGGATGTCATTCGTTCTAGGGACATAATAATATCTAGACACGCATAATAGTAAGACATTATCCGCCGATCTCACAAAAAGAGACATTACGTGCAAAGTAGCAAAGTGTTCTGATCGAGGACGTAGCGTAGGGACATTTTTAGATGAAATCTACAACGGAAATGGAATCATTTCAGATTTGACTGAATAACAATCTCTATCTCATACCCTTATGAAGCGGTCACCGAACCTTTTGCTCCACGTGTTTCTTCCTTCAAGTTTAGACTTACATTTCTTGTCCTTGTATCTTCCTTCTTCAGTGCTTAACCAAAATTCCCTGTAGAAAATACCTCATTGCCTTCCGGCTACGACGACAAGTTTTATGCATGGGTCTGTGGTTTTTGCGACATAAGCTCGTGGTTTTTGCGACGTAAGCTCAAGTCTTCAGCAGCCACTTTCACCCCTGATTCCACACTAACTACCGTATTTCCGGAAATAACTCCCCCCTCTAAATAACTTCCCCCTGGAAATGACCCTATTGAAAATTAACTACCCCCCGCCGGAATAATTCCCCCCTAAATAACTCCCCCCTGCAAATGAGACCATTGAAAATTAACTCCCCCGGGGGAGTAATTTTCAGAAATACGGTACTTGATTGCCAAAGTCTAGAGGTTTTTATGAAAGTAAAAAGTGGTAAAAACGTAGCAACAGTATGATAGGATTTTGTTTATGTACATTTTATTGCATACAAAAAAAAGACTGATGGGGGAGTATGTTTTAAAATTAATCATTCAATGTTTCTCCAAGGGATTAAAAAAAATATTAATCAATCTTTAGCAACCAAGTTACACCTTTAAATCGTAAAAAAATTAAAGAACTTTTAAGTGTATCCATTTTTGATACAATAATGTAAATTACTGCATTATGGCTGATTTATAAATGGATTCGTATTTCAATTTTAGGTTTTAGTAACGGGAGTATGGATGCTTCTCCAACCCCCCAAAGCCTCCTACTTCTATCCCACAAGACAGGACAACTTCCTCGTCTGCGAGGCGTACATAAACCACTCTTACGTTGTGGGATTTTGCTACCCTTTACTGATCATTTGTATCTGCACGGTCTATGCCATTTTGACCAGGAAGATACCAGGGGACTTTAATGAGTCCAAGTGTATAGGATTTACAATGTATACAACGTGCATCATCTGGCTGGCCTTTGTTCCTATCTACTTCTCTACCGGGACTCAGGTAAACAACAGTTTAGTTGCTTAATAATAAGTTCTTCTAAGGGAGATTCATAAACAGATTGCCGAAGTTCAGTAGGTTATGTCCGGGTTTTTAAAATCCACATCAAATTCCTTGATGCAACTGCTTTCTCCGTATTAAGTGACTTCAAACATGTGAATAAACAAAATATGGGATGAATAATTGGGTCTAGTAGGGGCCTTGTTCTTTCTTTGACATAACATACAAGAGGACGGCTAATAAGGGCATTTTCTATATAAATTTGTTTTATAAAACCCATGAGAATAATAATAGGGTCAAAAGGGGGGTTTTCCCTTTAAAATTCGAATACAATTTCAACCCGTGGTTTATGCAGGCTATTATTTCTTCAACAATGAACCTCACAGAGATGATCTTTTTCCCAGGTGGCCCTCCGAGTGACGAGCATGACTGTAGCGATCTCGCTAAGCGCCTACGTTATGATTGCTTGTCTCTTCGGACCCAAACTCTACATAATAATGTTCCATCCAGAAAGAAACGTCAGGCAAAGTATGATGGCACCGACAAGTCGCTACTCTGCTGGACCCCCGACGCTCAACTCCCCTGCAACAAACCCATCATCCATTCAACTCACCGTTATGAAAAATCATGTGTTAGCCGAGTCAAACACTACAGGGTCCAGGTCCACTCCCCCTCCCCCCGCTGTAATTACCATTAAGGTCGATGCTGCTACACAATCTGAAGGTAAGAATTTGCGGATGGTAAGCGTTAAAGGTAGACCCTTAAATCCATTTAAAATCGACAAATACTCCACGCCCTATTCCATTGTTATCCTTTCTTCAAGAAAGTCCTTGTTCCACAAGTTTCTATTCTGCATGTGCTCGAAAATAAATGTCAAGAGTCTCTATTTTCTGTACACTATGGAGTTCAATCCAAGTGCCACTTCTACTGAAGTGAACAAGGAATCTACAATACGAGAAATACTTACAAAAGCTGTTCGTTGGTCAACGACTCTAAAATGAATTTAGAAAATGATTTCCTGCAGTATTTCAAGTTTTTAGCGAAAGGCAAATATTTGCTGCGCTTTGTGTCACAGAATTGCTATTTTATTCAACTAAAAACGCTGGGAAGTTCGAGAGTGGTAAATAAATATATGACAATATGCAAAAGCAAATAATAGATTTCTGAAGTCAAATCAAAGAAAAATCTTTCTATGCAGGTAAACTAACTCTTAAACCGCCTGTCAATTTTATAACGCAGCCCTTTTTCTCTGTCTGTTATTGTTCTATTTCGCCATGAAATTGCATAAAAGTCATTTGCATCCTGGACCTTGTTATAGAGCACTGGCCTACTTTATTTATGTGTTAATTTGTTGACTAAAAGTAGGAAACAATGAAACAATCAGCTAATTTCACGCCCAAAACGCATATCCACAAACCATAATTGCATAAAACTGAAGTGTTTCCTTACGGAGGTGCAGCCCTCCAGTCCATGATATTTTCTAAGGACGTTTTTATGATAAAAAGTTAATATTTGCTCATGAAATTCAGGATCTATTCGTATCTTGTCAACGGCATGTACGTACACGTGCCAGGGCAGTGTTGTGGCAAGGCTATCTAGTACTTTCATGATTGCTCATCAATCTTACTTTTTTTTTAATATATAAAACTGCAAACACTTTCTTTCTCCATCAACCCAACAGTTGGACACCCTGCCTGCTGGAACCCCCCCCCCCCCACCACTTATTTATACAAAAGTAATATAAATAAACCTCTCGTATAATCTAACAGGTTACATATAATAATATATTTAGAAGGGAAGTGCACATAAGATGGAGAGGTTCGTCCTTGTCCCACAACTGCTTCCCCTCTTGAACAACATCCTTTACTACAATGTAATATACTTTCCTTTGAGAACATTTTCTTGAAAAACTCTTTACAAAACTCTTTTTTTTTGCAAGAAATGTGCACTTTTTCTCTGTTGTACCCTATTTACTCTCTCAAACTGTCAAAGAGTAGGCCTTGAGTCTGGAGGGTTCGTGCCTTCTTTCTTGTTGATGTTTAAGCAGCTCTTCCCTTGTAGTACGATACTTTCACTTTTATTATTAGTTTTTCCAGAAGTTTCCTCCACTGACATGAAGAAAGTAGTAGTCCTTCTTTAAATCATGCTTATTTAGTGCACTAAATGATGACACAGAGATTATTATTATTGTAGACAATGCAGCAATTCAAGTAGAACCTAACACTAACAAACAATATGGGTAATAATTAGTTTCATCCGCTCTCAGACCCGTTTCCGCCACTTTAGCCAGTCTTGTATTCTAAGCAATGACGCAGTATAATAATGGGTTTATTACTTCAGACTTTGTTGGACTAATACTAATACTTCACTACAAAGCCATTACAAAGCTAGTCAGTACATCCACTAACAGTTATTAATAATCTGTTCATTGTCATAATAAAATGTTAGCAAGAGACTTATGGACATAATTTTGCTTTACATATGCCCTACGTTATTTATAATTTAATTACTCTAGCTTAAGATGTTGTGAAACAATCGGTGGTTGTTCCGGGCTCGTTTATCTACCTCTTTGCTTATGCAAGATGACGATGCAATTATTCATGGACTTATTAAAGGGAAACTACAACTTTAGTATAAAATCACCCAACATTAGCGAAAAGTGAAAAGGTTTCAGCAGTAAATTGGATCTGTTGGTGGGTTAAATCCCTATGTTGTACCTAAACATCGTTGGATACGTTGTGTTTCCACTTTAGCATAGCTCAGCAATAAAATCATATCATTTATTTAAGCCATTTGCTCTTCCACTGCAGCTACCACCTAACTGCATTTATTTTATTCTAGCTGGTACAATGCACTTAACAAATCTCCATATGCAAACATTCTACAAGTGTCTGTCAGTCCGTGTGTTTTTTTTACCATACTTTCTACTACTACTACTAGTACACGACACAGGCGAGTGTCTAACATTTCAGCTCGTGCTGGGCGTTAATAAATCTTGTTCCAACTTTCTCCACCACAAACACATGCAAAGTACTACCACTTCTGACTACCTGCATTTGTACAACTCAGTAAACTACTTCAGCAGCTTGAAACACAATTTGAAGATTCACTGAGCCAATGTTTAACAATCGCTGTAGAAACTTTCCTACCTGTAATAAAAGTTATGCTAAGTGGGATAAACTCCATTGTTTAACACGTTTAATGTTAAGAGGAGGGAAGGAAGACTACATTTATAGCACGACGCTTTTGTAGTAAATTCGACGAATTATCAGTGCTTTATAGCTTATTTGTTTAATCGCTTCAGTAAATAGATCTACCTATGTCTTCCTTGTTTGTGAGAAAAATCTAAAAGCATATCACTCTTGAAAAACGCCCTGATCTGATTGACCCTCATTCGGCCGTTACTTTTGATCCTTAAATCCTCTCGATATGCCCAGTCCCGTATTATTTCAATCCTTGACAACCTCTGTAAACTCTGAAAGTTGCTACCCTTGGAAACCCCCTCTTAATTTCGTAATCCTAGAGTATCTCTCATTCTATTTCTATCCTCGAAACCCCCTTAAGCAAGCATATAAGGTTGCCAGGAATTCCAATTTATAGTCCAAAGATTTTACGCTTTCATGTTCAAAAAGTCCAAAGTCGGTTATCCTTCGTGACACACCATCCCTAAATGAAATAAACCTCCATGAAAACTTGTCATTCTCTAAACTAAACCCGTCTGCTATTTTACACGAATTTATAGGAGACTGCTGTTCAACATCATCCTGTGGAACTGACGGAGGCAGTAACAATAAGGGTCGTCAACTAGTGCAAAATGCAGTTCATCCCATAATCATCCCCAGCTCCAGTTGTGCCACTCAGACAGACTTCTCCGCAGACGGGGGTATGGTTCTGTCTAATAGTAGTAGTGGTGGAGGGGATAAAGTGTGTCAAAATAAAATCCACGAAGACTCCTCCGGACTAACTCACAGAGTCTCCTTTAAACGAGAAATATTCTTTGGAAACAATGATGTCCTTTTGTGAAGGACAAGTTTATCTTATGTCTATAAAAAATAAATTGCTTTTTCTTACGAGCAAATCTCTTGGTCAAGTATTAATTAATGCTACAATTACCATTTAAGCTGGCTTTCACGAAAAGTTTACCTACTGTAATGTATGTGTTACATTGGATTTTATATACAAAAAACTATTTATAAAATGAAGAAAAAAGTTAAAAACCTGTTAGGGCTAAAGCACGTTATATTTATTATGTTATGCAAGGAACGAAGGTGCTTCTTCATGTGTTATTTTGATGAAGTCGTATATGGCTGGGCCTAAAAACTTCAATCTTCCGAGAACGAGAACGTCTTTTCCCTGTATGCTCCTGTGTTAACGTTATTACTTTAAGTACTACTTATACTGCTATTTAAGCTACTTATAATACTGCTACTTAGACGACTACTTGGACTACTTATACTACTATACTAGTACCCCAATGAATAGTTAGTACTACGTCTGCTACTATTTACTACTACTACTACTACTACTACTACTACTACTACTACTACTACTACTACTTCTACTACTACTTCTACTACTACTTCTACTACTACTACTACTTCTACTACTACTACTACTACTTCTACTACTACTATTAATGCCAATTTATCCAAAAACGTCCTCAAGTGATCCTCTTACAACCCCTTTACGTTATTAAACTATTACAGTCGGCTGGATTGAATTAAATCGACCAGCCAGTCCTACTTCCTGTGATTCAATCGGAATCGTCGAGTAACTACTCTTGTGAAAGAGAATAGAGAAGATGAGAAAGGAGTCCCTGGATCATAAGATACTACCTAACTTACGTACACACGTTAACGAGATGGTTGTACAATCTATTGTATTCCATTATACAATTCAAAATCTAGAACCTATAGTCTCATATCCTTTCTCCCGTTTGTGAGAGAAGAAAGTTGACTTGTTAAGGGTTTTGTGGACTAGGCATCTTCCGTGTAAGACCTCGTTTTCAAAACGTAGTGGTCGTAGTAGCAGTTAGTTAAGAAAGTGAAAAGTGCCTTAGCCTCTTAGCTAGTTTTAGTTCAATGGAAATTGGTTGGACAGGGAGAGTGTGAATACTTTATCTACGGGTAGTTGAACGTGAGAAGACAATTGGAAAGCTGGTGAGATGGAAGTGGACGTGATCTGATTTCCACAGCTCGTTATCAACTCCACCCACAAAAAGACCACATCTATTACTACTACTGCTACTACTACTACTACTACTACTACTACTACATTACTATTAATACTGCTACTGCTACTACTGCTATGCTACCACTCCTTTTATTACACTGTACTGTGTGGCTAGTAGTAGTAGTCTACAGTTTTGTGAAGTTATAATACAAATGGGAAGAAATTCAGCGGCAGCAAACGAGTTATAAAGGGAACTGAGCTTGGTATATTACTATGGCCATCAGATCGGAAGGAAGAAGTTTAAATATGAAGTTTCTACTGTCTATTTCCACTTCGCCAACTCGGAAGAAAAGGAAGAATAGAGTCAGCTAGATTAGGTGGGGAAAGGCGAGGAACAATCATAAAATGATGATAATCCAATCGGTAAAAATGGGATCGAACCGATTGTTGGGAAGAATAAAGGTAAGCTTTCATATAAACTGGATTGTTTCATTATACACTTTATGGTTTACTGAAGCTCGTATCGAAGTGGAAACTCGGTGGCAGAAGTCTGTAACGAAACCACTCCCAAGCTGTGGTTGGATATTTTAAAAAGGGGTCTAGTGTATATTAGAAAGAAAATTGCCATTTATTTTACTTCCAACCTTTGGAAACTAAAGCTAAAAATCCTTCATGCACTGCTTTTTGCCAGATGTGCTTCTTAACACGGAACTACATATTGTGAAAGATTGTATTGTAACATTTCGCTTAAATCGTCGTACTTTCCATTTTAAACTCAAGGTTTTCGAGATCTAGTCTTTGCGACTTGAAGCATTTTCTAAATTCAAACTCAACTTATTAGAGTTCTTCAAAGAAAACAATCACATTGTGAAAGTTCAAAACGTATGCCTTGAATAGCAGCCTTGAAAAACCTTGTGAATGCTTTGAATTTAAATTTTGATCCCGACATTCCTTAACTTGCAGTGTTTGTCTGTTGCCTCTGTCTGCGGTTGCGGTCGTTATATTTAGAGTCTGACAGTCCGAGTTACAGTTAGAGTATACTAGTCCGTTGTTTTAATTTTAAACCATAATACTTCCAATAATGGAAACCATACGGTTGACAGCGATCATGCCAGGATTCCAACTTCCTTCTAATGCTTCTAATTTGCAAACGTGAATTTAAGCAAATCAAAAAGATAAAAATATGAATTCCTTTCAAGCGTACACACCTTAACAAACATACTTTCTCTTGCAGCTTCATGCTTTTTGCCCAGAAGAGCTGGCCAAAATAAAAATAAAATGTAGTCAAAAAAAGATTAAAATATTGCCTAAATCCATTCAAAATAAAGACACAAGATAAAGATATGATACTGCCAAAAGGGTACGATAAATAAAGGTACAAAGTAAAAATATATTTCAACCCAGAAAGGATTCACAAAACCATTGTTATTCAATTCTACATTCCGTAAAATCGAAATTTTGCTAAATGTTTATTTAAATATTGTTAGAAACCTATTTAAATTGTAAAAAATACTCGACAGTCGAAATACAGAAAGTAATAATACCAAGATACTTAAAAAAATGCAAAAAATAAAAGCATAGCTATACAAAAGACAAGCACAAGAGTGGGGACACGGATTGCACAGAAATGATTATTGTTTTTTTCCTTGTTTCTGTCAAACCACTTTTCTGTTTTTTTAAATGATCCCATGAGACTACAAAACCTGCATAGATCCATTGTTTTGATTATTGGGAGTGGTTGACTTTTACAACTGGGAATATTCTTTGTACAAATACCTTCTAATCTATAGATAGAAATAAACCTTCCATAGAGGACTCATGTAGAAAGGACCATTTCATGACTAAATTAATCAACATGAGCATAAAGTATTAGGGATTTCTACAGGAAGTCTGGTCTTCAGTGGAGCTAATATTTTTGTTCATAAGCTTAAGCCAAAAAACTTTGCCAATCACTGCTAAATCATTTGTAAAAGGATAGGTTTTTTGTAAAAAAATTTAAAAAAAAGTTTCAGCTCTGAAATGGCTGTGGTAATTACCACTAAGCACACTTACCCGACGTCACTAAGCACAATGCTAAACATCAAACAAACTTTCCACTGTTCTTTTTTATTTCATTTTTTTCATAGGTAAAGGTGACGTAATTTATTAAAATGCGAGTGTTTTGTTTTTGCGATCAATTTACTTCATCGTTCCCGTAAATGCGAACTTTGAGGATTATAGTTGCACCTTTTTGCTACCGGAAGCATTCAGCAGGCTTGTTATTTTGCTCTCGTTTTATGGCAATTATAGATTTGAATTGGAGCATGTCAGATTAGGTTAAGGTCTATAAAAAGAAATCCAGTCTATCCGTTGCATATATAAGTTTTGGATCTGCTTCAGTTGATTTATTTAATTAATTAATTTGCTCCCTTACTGTCGGAGAAAACAAATTGCGATCACAAGTTGGTTTCCGGCCAGTGATACAGGTTGATTTGTTAAATTAAAAGCATAAAAAGATATGGGACATAAGAAGTAGAACGTTGAAGATAACGTAACGGTATCCTATGCTTACTACAACAACTACTGCCTTCTTAGCTAAACTATTATCTCTGCCTTCTGTATTTTGACCAAAGTGTCGTAAGACCCTTCTGTCGTGAACCTAAACGTCCATCAGTCTCAAGGTTTTCCTGCCCCCAAGACATAAAAGACAGGTACACGTTGGGTACAAGGTTGACTTGGTAGGTACAAAAGCAGGTATGGTTGTCTCAGATTTCCTGTCCGAAGAATTCTATCAAGAAAGTTAGCTTTCCGTTCTTAGAAACGGTTGGTAAAGGCAAAGGTAATGATCTTTTTGATGAGTTAAATTAAAAGTAGGTAAGATGATGCGCATGCAAGAGAGAGACTTGCCAATAATTGCATTACTTGTTACAGTTACGTTTAAAGTACTCGTTTCGTATCATGTGGCCACTTTAACTTTCTAATTACTTTCCTCACCAACTTTCACACCCCCAGCGGACTCGTTTGTCAAACTATTAGAAACTGTTAAGTCTTTTTGGGTCGACTTTGGGAAATCAGGAAGGAGGGTTATTCTACTTTTTATATGAACTTCTACCACTGCTAACTATTACTATTACTACTACTGTTATTAAAGCTACTACTATTACTATTACAGCTGCTTCTACTTTCTAGCCTCGAAAACTTCTAATTACACTTACAGTATTTAGTTTTAAATTGACATTGCCCCCAAGTGGGGAACTTGTAGCAGTCAATTAATAGGTACAGTATATCTTCGAATAGAGGCCTCCTGCGAATAGTGGCCCCCTTTCAAGTTCGAAACTGTTTATTAGTGGCCCCCGTCGGATTGTAGCCCCTTCGAATATTAGCCCCTCTCGTATAAGTAACCCTGGGCCGTTGAGTCGCTTTTATGCGAAAGCGCCGCATTCGTTTAAGACATGTTCGACTATGCAGTAAATAAAACGATTTTTACAACAGAGAACGATTGATTTATTTGCTTATCGC
>JAQFZX010003203.1:0-13658 GCA_034682405.1 Hydroisotoma schaefferi | reverse complement strand
ATCATTTGTCGCGGTATCATTTGACGCGGTATCATTTGTCGCGGTATCATTTGACGCGGTATCATTTGTCGCGGTATCATTTGACAAGGTATCATTTGACGCGCTCCCTGCAGTTGTAATTAAATATTACAAAGATGGCAGATGTCATTAATTCATTAATGACAGGTGGCAGATGTCCCCATCATATTCTGTTTGTACTTTGTAATGTGAACCAGGAATCATGTTTTGCTCCAGCCTTACCAAATTACTTTCGCGTTGAATATCTAGCTTAAGTACAAGTTCAATATTTGCTTATTACTTATTAAGGGTAAAACTTACTTGCGAATAGTTTATAAAGCTTAACAGAACTTGGACTTCTTACTTTGCTTACATGCTTCAGTTTTATACCTTCGAAGATTGTTAATATTCTGACAAACAAATTAACATGCATCAACCTTATGCTAACTTGGAATGCTTCAAATCGCACACTAAACATAGTTTTAGTCTTTTAACCAGCTAGGCCTATGCAAATACACACTTATTTCATTAATAAATAGTGTGAACTGAATAGCAAATAATTTTGACCTGTACACTACAGTGCACAATGTCACTTTTCGTCACACATTAGACAGTTGGATAACATTTTCTCGCGAAGAAGCTTCAGCAAGTGCAATATTTAAAAAAATAATAATAATAGCTTAACTGAAATGATTATGGATAATTTAGAGGGGTCTGTTTTGAATGTAATTGCATTGGTAGGTGCCTAAATACACGATGGCATAAACAGCAGTCATGTCAAACATTAATTAACAATTTTGCAATAAAGTCTTACTTGGCTAAATTACAGGACGATAAAGACTACAAAGAGCGGATGAGGTTTGAAGTATTTGAAAACGGAAGCGTTGCCTTCACCGGAGGATTTTGTTATCACCTATTGCTAGTCCTGCAACAAGCTTTGCGATTCGAGTAATTAAAAAAGTATTGAAATACTCGCATGTGAAAATACTCCATTCAAAATATTGTTTTTTCTCACAGTTACAAGCCTCTTAGAGCTATAGGATGGAGTGGAACAGTTAGAAAGTACCCTAAAAGGATGTGGACCCAAATGGTCGGAGAGGTTATCTACAGACGAGCTGATCTTTCGATAAGCCAAGCCTCGATGGTCATGTTGCAACAACCTATACGACAGATTTCCTATCTCCTTCCTACATCAACTAGCAGGTTGGCTGCCATTTTTCGTCAGCCTCAATTAACAAGAGATCTCCTTATTATAGCTTTTGACCTAAATACTTGGTTGGGAGTGGGTTTCACGTGGTTGGCAATACTTATCACGCTTCGGATAATTTCCAAAGTTATTTGTAAAGAATCGTTGTCAATTTTGAGGATGAGACGGTACGAGAGGATTGATCTGATACTGTGGTGCGTTGGTACTTCATGTGGACAAGGTAATATTGCCAATGATAAAGAAAGGTCTTATCAATCACTTAAATGTATGCTAAGCTAAGCCATAAACTGTGTATGTGGTGATATGTTTCTTAATACATAAAGGGTGGCACGATCTAAGAAAAGAAGGCTTGTTTAGAATTGCATATATGACAGCACTGAGTTTTACTTTCCTGCTGACCAATGTTTTCTCCGCGTCTTTAACGTCCATCTTGGCCACTGAAGAGATTCCAATAAAAACTTTTGATGATTTAGCCAGAAGTACATTGAACATTTATGGAGACTACAGACTTCCCGTTGCCCGGAACCTTGTTAAGGTCAGTGAAAGACTGTTTAATGACATGAACAGTGGATCTCAATTCTACAGTATTAACTAAAGTCAATGTGGGTTTTTACTGGATAATTGTTTCAGGAATTGTATAAAAAGCATCGAGGAGTCAACATAAGTTCCTTTAAGGATCCCCATTTCATCAACGTAAATGTTTCAATGAAGAAGATAGTTAAGGAAGCAGCAGCTTTTATAACACTTGAAGATGCTGCAAAAAGTATGTTCCGCCAACAAGGATACGATGAGGAATTCTTTTGCAGTGAAATCCATTCTGTATTTACTACAGCGGGGGTCATCCAGAATGCAATGTTTATTAAGCGGGGCTCCAACTTGAGGGAAATTTTTAATAGAAAGTAATTAGAAAATTTTTAAAAGTTAATTTAATACTCGGAATATAATTCTATGTCTTATCAATATATTTCAGAATAGCATTAATCAACCAGCTAGGATTGACGTTTAGGCTCAATTTGATTTATAAAAGGAACACTATTACGACGTGCCCAGTCATTTCACTGAAGTACCGGGGAGGTCTTTCTATAAAGGACATTTTGACTGGTTTTATGATCATGATGGCTGGTATTTTTGCCAGCTTTTTGGGACTGTTATGCGAACAATGTTTATGGAAGTAGTTTTATGGTTCTCTGTCTCCATTTAATTCAAATAGGGAAATTATTTAGTTCCCTTTCTATTACATGAATTTATTTTGTAGTGATATTAACTTATATTAATTGACCCCTTGATATTTGCATGTTTTTCTAAAAATAAATAAATACAAACGGCAACTGAAGTCTAAAATGCGTAAAACATGTCAATGATGGAATAATTTAAAAAAAATTAGTCTTTACCCTACCATATACGTTGGTCTTCTTTCACCTATTATGGTAGTTAATTCACTGCAAATATTTATCGTTGTACATTTTATGTCTCGATTCACTCACAAGGAGTTAGGAAATGTGAACATAATCATAAAGGGACAAAATTGGACCACAATAAGAAATCTTTGTAGCATCAAACTAAATTAATTTGGCAACTATCTGCCCTTTCTATGAAAGTGGGAAGCTATTGCTTGTTGTCAATATTAACTGAGTATTATATTGTTGAGTCCTTTATCCCTGGTCAAATACGTTAATTTATTTGACGTGCAATTTAGTACTCAAAAAATCTAACAGTGTATCTGTATGCATACACGTATCGTTAAATTACACGTTTTACAAATTATTCGCTAAAAGACATTTGTTGTAACGTGGCACAAAAATGTATCCAGCTTCTGTAACGATGAAATTTGGAGAATATGAAATTATTGCTGGTGGACTTTAGTAAACTGTAAAAAATTAAGTTGCACGAAATTGTAAGCTTACAAAAGCTTACAAAAACTTGCAAGCAAGCATGTATAGTAATGTTTACGGCAACTCGAGCAAATACCCATTGGACATGGAGACTTTGGAGGGTACTGAGTTGTCTATAGTGGCGATGGTAAAAGTTCAAAATCCCACCTATTTTTCGATACATTTAAACGATAGTATGGTATTCAATACTTTTATTTTTGGAAAGGATGACAAGGATTACGCAGAACGAATGAGATTTCAAATCTATAAAAATGGAAGTATTGCATTTGTTGGAGGGATGTGCTTTGAATTACTACTTGTGTTGCAACAAGCGTTGAAATTCAAGTAAGTTTTGTCAGTCTGCTTGTGAACATTTTCTTATGTTGGGAGAACAATATTTAAATCGTGGATTAATTTTACGCCTTAAGTTACAAGCCACTAAGGGCAACCCACTGGACCGGGCTTGTTGAGATGACAGTGACAGGGGACGTAATAAATGGAGCCGCAGACATTGCTATAAGCCAAGCTGCAATGGTTATGCTTCAACAACCCTTAGGTTACATTAGTTATCTGCTTCCAACATCTGCAAGCAGACTAACGGCAATATTTAGACAACCTCCTGCAACCAGAGATCTCCTAACCACAGCTTTAGAATTCGATGCCTGGATTGGATTCTTAATAACATGGGTTTCCATATTTATAACCCTTAAAGTGCTTCTGTATTTTATAAAATGGTGTAAAATTTTGGTATCCGATTATAAAGGATTGCAACGGGTAATTAGGAAAAAGTTAGACGTAATTTTATGGTGCATTGCAACCGTCACTAATCAAGGTTGGTAAGGAATTTGGTATTCGATTCTAATGGCGTTTTTTTATTCGAAAAAGTAAGATTTTTTTAAATGTTGTATAGGTTGGCATGAAGAACGAAAAGAGCAACTGATAAGGGTTACTTTTTTTGTTGCATTAGCTTTCAACATCGTTTTCGGGAATATCTTTTCAGCTTCTTTGACATCAATTCTTGCCACTGAAAAAAGGTTAATTAAGAGTTTTAATGATTTGGCTAGCAGTAACGTAAAAGTATATGCGGATACAAGGCTTCCGATAGCAAGGATTCTGGCAACGGTGGGTTAATTTCTTAATTTCATTGTGGGGTTTATTTGTGTATGAAATCCGAAACAGGTCAGTCAGTTTTCTAATGAATTAATACTGCTTACAGGACATTTATCTAAACAAGCGGAGTGAACTAGGAGTTCAAAACTTTGAACCATATTTCATTTATGTAAATATGTCAATGAAACGAATAGTTTCGGAAACGGCTGCATTTATTACACTTGATGAGGCTACAGGGCGTATTTACCGTCCGCAAGGATTAAGTGAACAATATTTTTGCACTGAAATTGACACTCTGCATGCTACAAAATGGGTTATACAAAATGCCATGTTTGTTAAAAAAGGGTCTCGTTTGAAGGAGATTTTTAATCGAAAGTAATAAGCTAGTCTGCTATTACTATTTTTGAATACAATCTGAGAAATGTTAACTTAAGAAATTTGATATAGGATTGGAGTTATCTATGAAAGAGGGTTGACGTTCCGTATAAACGCCCGTTATAAGAAGAGAACATTTACAACTTGTCCAGTGATTTCACAAAAATACCGCGGAGGATTGTCAATTGTTGACGTGTCTACTGCATTCTTAGTCATAATACTTGGCTTTGGCTTCAGTTCGGTTGTTATAATGTGGGAGCAGTATTGGAGGAAATATACTGTGAAACCTGACCGTAGTAACGGAGGCTGTTTTTAGAGAAATATTTAACGAAACACTGATATTTAATTAAGAGGACAAATAGTTTATTATTTAAATATCTTAATATAGTAGTTCATTCAGAGTTAATTTATAGTAGTATAATATGCATTATGTTTCATTGCATTATAACTAAAGGCAGTGTCGAATAAAAACCAATAAAGCATTTCCAATATGTGTCGTACAAATAATTTATGTTAATATTATGCACCAGCTATGTGTTTATAGAACTCAAAGATCAGAAGTTTAAAGTGCTAGGTTCAGAAAAATGACTACTTTTATTGCCATACGTAGAAATGCTGATAGATAGGTACACGCGAAAACTTGACGAATCAAATAAATATTGAGGAATTGACTCATTACAAGTACAACTACGAGGTAGCTATCTACTAGCAAATCTTCACTTTTTCTTTTAGCTTGTTGTTAATCCGTTACATTATTGAAAGCATACAGAATGTACAAACTGTAGATAATATTTTTATCGCTAAATACCATCCATCATCAAATCAGTCAATATATGCTGTCAGTGTGTACTTCTCATTTAAACTTTCTTGGCCAATGACTTGATTGAATGAATGAATTCCTTATCCATATAGTCATTAAGAAAAGTCTTACTCTAATATTTGGCTTCCTCAAAACGCTATACTTTCTCTCATGACCTCAAACGAAACTTCTTTCCATCCGGTTTTTAAGCATTAAATGCCATAAAAAGCTATTTAAAAGCTTTGTAATACAAATAGCAGTTCCGGACAATATTTTAGAAATTTTAGAAATATTAGAAATATTAAACTGTTTGGGATTTAAAATAACTGATTTAAGTTTATTTGGAACTATGTCTGGCAATTTAACTATACACCATCCAATCACTTTGGAGGGTACCGAATTATCCATAGTTGCGTTGGTAAGGATTATTGCATGCATCATGGCTTGGCTGACATGGCTGACTTCAAAAAGAAGTTCCGGTTCTTAATTTCATAAACTGTTTGAATTCATACCTAAATAGGATGACGTGGATTACATTGAACGGATGCAATTTCATACCTTCAAAAATGGAAGTGTCGTTTTTTCTGGAGGGATGTGCTTTGAATTAATGTTGGTGTTAAAACAAGCCTTGAAGTTTGAGTAAGAATGTTAAAACTGGGAATTTTTACTGGCAATAAAAGTTTCTACTATTTAATTAGAAGTGTAACACATTTGTAGGTACAAGCCTCTAAGGGTCACTCATTGGACGAGACAACTGCCAAACGGAACCTTTACAGAAATGAGCGGATCAGTTATCAACGGACAAGCAGATCTAGCCATAGGACAAGCGTCAATGGTAATGATGCAGCAACCTATACGATACATTAGTTATCTGCTGCCAACGTCAGTTAGCAGATTGGCAGCGATATTCCGACAGCCTAAAGCCACAAGGGATCTCTTGCTCACATCATTCGAGCTGAACGCATGGATAGGGATATCATTAACGTGGATTGCGATAATATTAACTCTTAAGTTGATAATATATTTCAAAAAACTGGCCCAGACTCAATATAAGAAATCTAACTCGAGTTTAACAGTATTAGTAAAAAGGGGAAAGATCTACAGGGATAATTTAAATGTGTTCTTGTGGTTTGTCGCAACTGTTGCAAATCAGGGTAAGGATCTCCTACAGTAAAATACTGCTGACTACATGAATGAAAGCTACGAATTAAATATTAACGGGAATTAATATTGCAGGGTGGCATGAAAAGACGAAAGAAGGTGTCGTAAGGATAATATTCATAGTTGCTCTTATCTTCACTATCCTTTTCAACAACACCTTTTCTGCATCTTTAACATCGATGCTGGCCACGGAAAAGATTTCCATTAGAAACTTTGAAGATTTGACTAATAGTAACTTAATTATTTATGGCGACTTTAGGCTTCCTGTGGCAAGGCTGCTTGTAGAGGTCCTTACTATAAGATCTAATGATTTTGCGTCTAGTGTAATGAAGCGTTTTAGTGTTAATGAATTGGGTTATTCTTGATTTTAGAGTGTGTACCACAATAAACGCTCTGAAAGCGATATCGAAGCGTTCGAGAAGCATTTTATATATTTGAGCGATTCTATTAAGCGTGTCGTTTCTGAAGACGCTGCATTTATAACTTTTGAAGAAGCTGCAAAGAATAACTTCCGCCGACAGGGCTACAGAGAGGATTTCTTTTGTAGAGAATTAAACAGTGTGTTGGTCTCCGGAGGAGTAATCGCAAATGCCATGTTTGTCAAACGGGGTTCTTACTTGAAGGAGGTTTTTAACAGAAAGTAAGGCTGGACATTTTATAACATTGCTCCTTGTATTTTTGTCAAGTTACTTTACATTATTCTTTGGCCTACAGAATCACATTAATAAACGAACGTGGAGTGACAGCCCGTATAAATAACATCTATAATTTAAAGACCCTTACAAATTGTGCAGTAATTTCACAAAAGTACCGAGGTGGTCTTTCCGTCTTGGACATTTCTACAGCTATTATTGTCATGCTTGGTGGGTTACTTTTGAGCACGCTGGCTGTAATTTTTGAGAGCGTTTGCAAAAAATCTTGAATATTTATATTTATGCAGTAAGTTGCTATGATCATAAATGCAGTGAAATTCAATAAAAATGCCTACACAGGCAAGGTTCGGAAATGTAAGCTTACCAACGGTCGTTTAAAGACATATAGTACATCTGTGAATTTATTTTACAATTTAGCACCACCTAACCTTAGAATATCTTTGTAGTTCAAATGAACATCAAATGCAAATAAATGGTAAGTCGACAACCTCATAGAGACCTATTTGGAAGGCCAGATTCAGACAGTAAATTCCTTGTACTGCCAAAGATAATTAATGGGAGCATCGCAGGAGTTGTAGGAACTTTAGCTTTGTTCCCTTTAGATTTAGTGAAAGTGAGAGTACAGAATCAAAAAGTTGGATCGGATGGAGAACGCTTATACAAATCTCTGTAAATAATTTCATCAGATATTGTAATTATTTCTCGGTGCCGTATTATTAATTTCCCTGATTACACTGGTACGAATACTGATCTGCGTATAGAGTTTATTTTGCTAATGCCTCAATAGGACGGATGGCCTGCGAAAAATCGTTCGAGCGGAAGGAGTTCGAGGACTTTATCGAGGCTGCATTGTAACAGCGGCATTAGTGGCTCCAGAAAAATCCATGAAACTAGTTTCAAATGATTACTTTCGCTTCCTTCTCAAGCCTCCTGATAAGCCGTTGAGTTTATCGAGTGAAATGCTCGCCGGAGGATTGGCAGGTGTTTGCCAAAACATTTTTACAACTCCGATGGAGTTACTAAAGATTGCTCTCCAAGATGCTGGAAGGCTGTCTGCAGAAAGTAAGAAGAAACATGTTAATCATCGTACGGCTAGGGAAGTTGCTGCAGAAGTAATTAGGAAAAATGGGTTCTTTGGCCTTTATCGCGGAATGGAGGCTTCAATGCTGAGAAACATATTTTTCTCTGTAGTCTACTTCCCAATATTTTTTCATTTAGATTCGCTTGGCCCGAGAAAGGTACACGAATGTACTAAAATAAGTAGTAAAATATGATTTTGCTTTGTTGTTAAAAAGTTTGTTTTAATGATCCACGTTATTCCTTATATTTTGAAGGCAAGTCATCCTGAAGAAGCAGTTCCGTGGTGGTCCTTTGTAGCGGGTTGTACAGGAGCTTTAATAGCGGCTGCGGCAGCGACACCGTTCGATGTTGCAAAGACGAGGATGCAAAGACTAAAACTGGGCCCAGGTGAGGTCCAATACTCTGGGACTTGGGATGCTTTAACGTAATTTCGCTTTTAAACAAAAATACCAAGAACCGTAGCTAATTGAAATGCATAATTTACATTTTGTTTTTACTCCTATTAAGGAAAATAGCTAGAAATGAAGGTCCGATGGCATTACTGCGCGGAGCAGTAATTCGAATGATTGTAATTGCTCCGGGATTTGGACTTTTTCAACTAATTTACTTCCTCGGTGTTGGACAATCTATTATGAAAATGGTGGAAGGCAGAGAATAAAATACACAACTTCTAATTACCAAGCATGATTGTATTTTCATTGTTAAGAACTCTTTATTTCAAACTGTTAACCTAACCAACTGACAGATTATATACATTTTTATATTATAATCAACGGATGTGTGTTGACATGGGGTCTGCTTCCTCTTGATAAAGTTGCACTGAGTTGCTTATTCCACAAATGCAGTTCCAAAGTTTGCCAATATTTTTTTCTATGCAGAATTGTATAAATGATAGACAGCTCCCAAAGACCAGTATGAAAAATGGAGTTAAAACATCTCTGAATCCAAGACCTCCTCTATACTGCTGACCAAGGGATGGGCAAATGACCTATTGAAAAAAAAGAACTGAATGCATGAAATATAGTTATTTTTATGTGCTTTATTAACTTGTGTCTGCAGGTCGTAAATCCGATTCAATCGGTTTATGAAACCTCGTTCAATCATCATTAGGATCCTATTTATAAAAAAGCCATAGGTTAAATATGAGTAGTGGAATAAATATGTATTGACAGGACATGCCATAAGTGACGAAAGGGCTTGATCGAGTAACCCAGAAAGCAAAAATGTTCTTGTTTATTTGGTAGTTTTTGGGATTTAGTGAAAGGCAAATTATTTGAATCGCTACTGTTAGTCTTAGCTTCTATATTCGTCTGTTTTACTAAAAGACTGGTTGGGCTTACTTTGGATTAATTATTTCTCTCAAAGGAGATCCTCTTTTTACAAACATTGCATTTGGAAATGCAATTTTGGAAACCAACAGTCTATATACATTGTCGCAGAAGAACTGATCCGTATAATTTAGACGATGAAACACAACGTTAATTCCATCCAAGAATGTTATAAATGCTGATGACTTCTTTATAATTTGAGAGATTGCTGATTCAAGTTGTATTTTGTAAGCGTCCATGTTCTTAATATGATCTTTTCTTATTGAGTATGCTTCCTAGTCAGAAATCAGAAATAAGTAACATTTACAAACCTGTCCTGTTCAGAGCTACGATGCGCGGTGATCAGAATAGCGTCAAATGTTAATAAACTTACTTCCATAACGTGATGAGCCATAGGGAGCCACAAATCAGAATAAATACGTATAGGACTTTTAGACAAGTCCTTAAAGGATTTGATAGGAACGGTTTCCGTGAAAAGAATCGCAATCAATGCAGCAGCGTATGCTACGAAAATTATAGAAGTGAAGAAAAGGCCCATGGTGAATGCCAGTCTTAAAGTGTACGAATTTGGTGATGAATGCCAGCCTCAAGTTTTACATGGAAAACCCAGTTAAATAATATTCTGTCTATCCGACTTTAATGCTTGCTTTAAATATTAAGTACCCATGTAAGATGTGGCAGATATTGCCCACCAAAAGGATTCACCCACAAACTCCTCATCTTCTTCATCATAGGGAACTCCCTTTACCCGAATGATTTTGAAAAGAAGTCGTAGAACCAAGAGTAAAATTAGCCACAATAGGAGACAAGAAGCCCAAAGCGTTGGGTGAAAGGCTGAGGTCACAATATCTCTAATACTGTTTGCTTGAGGTTGACGAAAAATTGCGACAAGTTTACCGGTAGATGTTGGATGAAGGAAACTTATACCGTGGAGTTGATCTGCCATCATTATAGTTGACCCTTGAACTATTGCAATGTCCACCCCTTGATTTATAACTTGACCGCTCATACCGGTCCATGTTCCATTGGGGAAAATTCCCATCCGGCCTTCTCCATTTACAGCTTTGTAGCTGAGAGCCAGCACATATATCAATTTCAATAATAACAATACCACATCAATTTCCCAGTATCCATGAATTTCAGAAAACCTTATACTGCACACAGTACCTGAAGCCTAGAATCGTTTGTAGGTCCAAGAAGATACTTAGGCACTGACCTCCTGAAAACTCTGCAGTTCCATTTGCGTCAATTTTAATCTGGATTCTGGGCTGGTAATCCGGGTCATTCTAAAAAGTTGTTTTTACATACAATGCCGTTTACCTGTCTAATTGATGCTTTATCACATCAAGACATACTTGAGCGACAGCCTGAAGATTAATTCCGGACATATTTTTCCTACGTACTGAAATTGGCTTAATATAAAGCATATTACTGAGCAGGAATTGATTGAAATCCTCATCACCCGTCTCCCCAGTGCCAAATGTAAAGTTTTCCGTCACCGCTTGGTACTGCGTATTGTTCTTGTAATCAAACATCTCCATTAAGTAATCTCCTTTAACCGTTTTGTCGTCATTAAGGAATACGAAGACCTCAACATTCGTTGGAACTTTTAAGTTGTGGGAATCCAGCTCGCTCTGAACCAGAGCTAATGATGGTGGTTTCAGAATATCAATAAATACTTGCGGTTTCCAATAGGACGAACCTTTGGTAATATCGTCGGAATTTAAAAAAGCTAAAAATGCTCTCAGAATTTCGATGAATTGTCCATTATCACATAATTGTAGATAAATTTTCATTCGTTGATGTTTCTCGTCAAGTATTAAATCGTGGACAAGCCAATCTAACGATTCGTATTTGTCAGAGATTTGAAGTAAGGAAAAATCCTCAGTCGACCGACAGCTCTGGCTTTGAAAAGATGGGATAAAATATGTGGACAAAATAAAACCACATTTGGAAGAATTTGACTTAGTTGCAGTTGCAGTTGGATGAATATTTTGAACTTGGCATGTTGACATCACTAAATTAGAATCTGGGACTAAAATTATGAATAAGGAAATTAGTTTTAAAGACATTTTTTAGAAAACTGGCAGTTTTATATGCAACAGAAAACTTGATCTACAACACACGGACTTTTTGATGAAACTGACGAAGACGTTTCCTAGCTAAATATCAAAGAATATCTACGGGGTATGACGGCGGTTCGAGTTCAGTACAGTACAGAGTACAGTCGCCTATTTACAGTATTACAGTTCTTGATCTCGGCCGCGATAATGGTAAATCATTTTTGAGGAGGCGTGGTGGATGCGAATGGATCAGCGTTTGTCAGTCATGATATTTTAAATATTAAATGACGTGAAGTCTAATTAAGTTGTCGAATTTATCATGTCTTTCATGCGCCTAACAAAACAGTTTATTCAATTCTGTTCGGGCGTTCTTTTCTTCCTCCAAGTGTTCACCATAATGTATGACAAACTGTCAAGAATTTGACACGTTAACAATACGTATTTTGTTCGGTAATAATAATGTTTTATCCTGCCAAGCCAATTAACTCTGGAAATATGGATAGGGCGTCACTGCAATGCAGTTATGAAGTTGTGTAACATCTAACATGTGCATAACATCTTTTCATTTTTGCACTAGAATGAATTAAACCAGAAATATCTCGAAATTAATTGTTGATGTAAATAAGAAATTTTGCTACTTTATACCCGATTTCGAGATAATAATAGAAAGCAAGGAAGTGTGCTTTATCAAGCAGTTAACTTTTTTAAACGATAGTAGAACATAAAAAGAAACTATTCTGAAAGGAAGCTATGCATATTTTTCCCATTTTTTTTATAGTAATACAAGCAGCTTTTAAAATAAAAATATAGGCATTGTCAAACGGAAGTATTGGTAGGGTGAACCTTAATAATGACTAATGACACATTTAATGTATTCAAAATGTTCCATAAATAATTCTGACTCTAATTCTAATTATAAAAATTTGTGCCGAAATAATATATGCATTGCTTATGCTACAAACTAAATGTAGCAATATGTCGCTATACATTTTTTAGTGCTTGTTTAGGATGGAACTCGGAACTGTAGTGATGCATTTGAAGATCTCAAGAAGGATACGGAAATGGAAATCCAACGTTTGGTTATTTATTCAGGGTAAAATAATAGATGACAGTTGATAGCCACAATATAAAATATCAAATTGACACCAAATATGTCGGTCGTTGAATTGTATCGGTTATCCAGCAACCGAATCTGCATGCTTTCTACAAATCCTCATTATGTTGAAGATTATTTTTCGGATGCATATTCTATTCGTTTGGTTAAACTCTATTCAGCCTAGAGAGAGCTAGGAGTTTAGCTATATTCAGCCGAATTCGCAACTACAACTAAGAAGCTCCGTGGAAAGAAACTTTCAAACATCCAGAAAAATCCGTTTCCCATTTTCATTTATTCCAGCACTTTCTATCTTGGGGAGAAACCCAAACCCAACTCTAGAAAATTCGGTGGAATGTTTCCCGAAGTTGTAGCGGCTCTTTTACTTACTTTAGCTTGTGTTTTGTGTTCCAGCCTAACAAACTAGTGTGCATGAATGAATTGCATGGAATCGTACCGGGATGCATACTCTATGTATACCGATACCCGAATATACTTTCTACGGCCAGTAAGAACCTAAAATCCTTGTGGATTATAGTGAAGTAAGTGTGGGAGTGTAAAGGTACCATAATTCGTTAAAGAACGAAGGGTAGAATGTTCTAGAACATCTTCACTATTTTTCATGGTTAGTTGTCACCGACTCCGATTCATTTTAAGGATGGGTTATACCTAAAAGTTGCAGAGGCTTATGTTGATTCCGCGATTGAGAGAATTTTGATGTACGTGGAGTAAACAGTATTTGCTGAAGCTTAATGCGTCATTTTACATCATTCATAAACTGGAATTTGCGTTTAATAACATGTAAAAAACTCAATTTTGTTCGAGCATTTAATTAAATGAAAGAAAAAAAACAGCTTTTCAGTAGTATTCGCCTTATCTCCTTTTCATTTTATTACCGATATATTTATATAGGTATATTGT
>JAQFZX010003202.1:0-13675 GCA_034682405.1 Hydroisotoma schaefferi | reverse complement strand
TTTATTTTGGGCTATGTTAAAAACGGATGCGGCTAAATTAACGAGGGCGGCTGTAATGCGCGACTTTACGGTAAATGGACATGCAGAATTACTAGCCGTCTATCGGTCTGGTCACTGGTCAAGTTTATGATTTATGAATTGGCATAACCAACTTTATTCCCAATTTAGTGGAAATTTATGAGCTGTTTTTATTAGGTCATTGGAAAAAAATTGACACCATTTTCCTGTTAGCACTTGCGGTACGGGCGATGACGAGTAGCCGTTTTTTGGGGTTTGTGGGATTACCATGAGGATATTCAACCATTGCCAAGCTTAATGTGGAGTGGAAACTTAAATGGCATACTGGAGTAAAATTATTCCTGGTTTGGCTTAAGCAAAGCACAGACGAATGGCATTATAATAAAGTCCATAAAAATCAAATCGGTACTTCAGTTTGCTACTCTGTCTGTAGTAAGACATTACGTATTGAAGTCGAACCGTTGAATTCATTTTTGTGTTTCATCATCATATCATTTTGATTACCAAGTTCCATTCCTTAAACTGATTCTGCTAGTAATAGCATTGGATGTCATGAGTTGAGTTTGAATTGCTGAGCCGTCGTTGTGTCTAAAGTGACCGTGACATGATAAAGATGAAAATATTTTTTAACTGAAGAATTGCAGGTAAATAAATCATAAATATTCTTCAATTACTAAACCCTCGAATAGTAAAGACTATAGCAATAATGAAAGTAAAAGTACCAAAAGCATATCAACCCCGTATGTCATAACTTCAAGCAATTCATTCACCACTGAATATACCCATCTCAAAAAATTAGTTAACATTTCTAAACGAACAATCTTGTAGCTGTTATTGGCGACAGGATTATTATTTCTTTTCAATAGTACCTCTTGGGTCATTTTTATCCGTTCTATGTTCACCGTCGCCCCTGTAGGTCCTAAGGATGCCCAATTAAACGATATCTTACATCATAATGAAATCATAGGAAGCTCTCAAATGAGCACAGGTGGTCTTAAATTGCAAATAACTGCACTTATTTTTAAATAAGTTCGAAGTTCCTTGATGTAACTTATCTGTTATTGTGGAAAAGCAAGATGCAACAAACATAAAGTAGTAGGATGATTTTTGTGTCTTATATGTGTGGAAAAGTTACGTCGTTCTAATTTTCAATTGACGATCTGTCAGATTGCATAGGTGGCCTGGCTGATCAAGAGATAAGCTATACTCACATCTTAATAACTCGGCAGAGTTTAGTTACATACAATATGTTAAAGTTTGCAAAATGCCACTGAAAGCTAAAATAAATACTGTTTAGTTTAGCACCACGACGAAATGAGAGGAAGTGTGATAATTTGCTTGATGAAAGTAGTTGCAGCAGCAAGCATATTTTAGGCACATTCATATTCGTTTACGCTATAATTCATCCCCTCCACATATGCTTACTGCATAATATGTAGCACTCTAGGGGATTCCAACTTAAACCTCTTCTAGTCCTTATTAATGCACTAATAAATTGCAGTTGGTAGCAAATAAGCAGTAATAGTTCATAGTGTGAAACCAAAATCAACATTACATTCAGTCAGTAGTCATTTCAGAATTGGTAATAAGCATAAACAGTAAGAAATTGTATTCTTAAAAGCACAAAGCCTGAATGAGTCTACCAGTCAACAGTCAAGTGCATTTTACGCAATGGATTATATCATTGAACATGAAACATACAGGAAATTGCAAATACGTATACATATTTGTTTTACTACGTATTAACACAGATGGTATTTTAATATAGTGATGGTACTGTTCTATAAGGCGGTACCTTTAGGATTGCGGTCATTCGTTATAATTAAATCCAGTTAGCTTTTGTTGGTGCTACAAATAACGTTGGATTTGACGGTTTGCCGGACAGCATACGATTTGAAATCAAAACAATTTAACTATAGATTGGAATAGCTTATTCTTGCAATGTACCTGTAAGGTTAACCTGTACCATGACTTTGAAAAACAAAATTGCCAATAATAAAATATGAACGGTCTGAAAAGAGAAAAATATAATTTAAAACGACAAATGTGTGATAGCTAGTTGGAGAGTGAAAACAATGGAGTGTAAAATCTAAGCGATCAAGCGATCAAAAATGAGTATTAAAACTATAATTGCTTATTTCACCTTATTTATTTCCTTTATTAAACCTCTTCCTCAAAGTTAGCCTTAAAACCTCGTTCATCAAGTTAAAGTCCATTCAATAAAGGTCGTTTCTGCACATTGAATATGTAACAACAAACCGTGTAAACGGACGTAGAAAAGGGATGAAATACGCGATGCTCGCCCGATATGTGCGCGTTGTGTGTAATGTGTGGGTCATATGTGCAGGATTGAACCTTTGAGAACGGTTTTTGAATATGGCCTCACTTGAAGTGTTCAAAATGTTATGTAGCGTTACACAACCATGTGAAGTGGACCCTGAAAGTCACGGGGAGGGTAGTCAAATGGTGCACAATAAAGTGTTGCCACCATTTGACACGATCCTCTAACCACACCCATGAAGTTCACATCCATCTAACGCTCTTCATATCTAAAATGAATCCAAATCCGAAAAAAGGTTGAAAAAGTCCAACTGTTCCATTGCGCGTTTCTAATCGACATGAAATATGTACGCACGCTCGCACGTACAAGCAGAAAGTGCATTCGCCTAAAGGGATTTTAGACCCTACTAATAATGCAATAACCATGCTTCAGAGTAATGACATGAATAAATGCAATAAGGTACGATTTCAGTAAAGCAACTCCTCCTTTACACGGTACAGCAAAGTTGGTGTGCATATCGCACACATGTAATATCACAGCTTAAGCCCCCATTCTCAGCCCTTGAGAACAAAATTCTATGAATCATTATTTTGTAGTATTAAAATTGATTATATAACATAAAAATTAACCCATGAGACCTTTTTTGCTTAGGTTGCGGTTGGAAAGTAAGTGGGCTGGTTTTTTCTCACTGGCTTATCCAACTAGCTGCTTATCTCAAATATAACCGCTGCAAAAATATTACGCGATGCAGATAAAAATCCAAAACCGTCTCCTACCGACTGGTTATGAGTTGAAACAACACAATTAACGACAACTTACGCATTAGCTGTACTATACACATTCTAGACAGAACCACCCTTGTATTTACATTGAATATTATTTAGAAGCGAGATATTCACAAAAGTGAGATAATTTGTTTCATACTTTTACCTACCGATTTTTTTCAAGTTTGTAATGATTGCTGCAACTGCGAGCCACCTCAGAAAACGCAAAAGAGCAGAATCTGTCCATTGGAGTTGTATTGTGAGAATCAAACTCTCGCTCGTACTCTAAATGAGCATATTTAAAAATAGGAACAAATACTTTTGTATGAAAAATAGGAGGAAACTTTGTAATTTTTAGACTCGTAGGGGAGTAAAAGCAATAAAGAAGACTGAAATAAGTTCGAAGTAACGTTGAAGCATGTATATGAAATTGGCTATATGAGCCAACTATACTACTGAGGACTGAGGATGTCTTACCCATTATTCCCATGTCGATTCTAGCATTTCTTTCCTAAACCATAACCTGTTACTTCCCTTATTGTTAATTATTGTTATAGTTAGCTACTTCTTTATGTATTATTTTGAGAGATGAGGAAGAGACAGTGCATAACAGCACACAATAATACAAATTGTACGAGTATGTTCATTTAACTTTAGTTGAGTTAAATGCAGAGTAAAGTAATTTCGTTGAATTGATTAAAACTAATCAATTAGAAAAACAGGTTTGCACAAGCAGTGGGATAATTCTATTATGATGAATGGGTGTAGTAGTCTGCTAGCAGTATGTTCAATAATTCAATAAAAGTTGAGCGAGATGGTTAAAAAAAAGTTTGGCCATCCTAACTTTATTTCCTTCCTTCCCTTTCAGCTCCCAATTTGTACTAAATGCCAGTATCACACACCTTGTACCTTTTTCACTAATATGATGTATAACAATGGTTAGGATACACAGTCATTAGTTCTTGTTGTGGTCATTTGCTGTGTATGAAAAAAGAGTCACCTCACAGGTTGTTCATTTTAGGTGGTGTTACGTTGTTACGTTATGTAATGCATATGGTAAGAATCGTAAAGATTGCACCGCAACGCCGCTTCTACTAATAACTAATAAAATAACCCACCACAAAGTAGCACTTAATAATGATAAGCAAACAGATTTTTTCAAAACTTTGGCTGGGTACAAAAATTAGTGATTGACAGCTTTAGTTGCTTTGAGATAAAGAGTTTGGTTTGATGCCACTATTATATCGCCAGTTTTTGCAGTATGTATTACAGTAAAAGGATTAGGCATTCTTATCCCTCTCAAGAGGTAATTCTCAGCTTTACTACATATTTATTTTGTACTATTTGCAGGCATGTTTTGTGCGTATGTGAAGCTAACTGTTATTGATCAGTAAATAAATGAAACACTCGACCAAGTATTGATGTTTCCGGCGGAAGTAATGATGGTAAATAAAAAATCTCATCCGGCGCTTCATCAGGTTATATATTCAGTTGCAAATGGAATAATTTAAAATGACACTGCCCTTCAGTCTCTTTTATTTCATTATGATAAACCTTAAAACCTTAAAAACGCATGATTTCATGAACTGTTAGTTCCAGTTACACATTTTCCCCACTACTTCATACCCCATTGTTGACCCGACGTTTCATAAGCGCAATCCACAACAGTAAAAACGAGTATTATTTTCCAAAGGTAACCATTTTAAAGCGTTAATAAAGGAATTGAATTCGAAATTCAAAACACTTTGCTCCTCACACCTTTTGAAATTAAAACAACTAATATTTCTGTTAACCAGAGAGTATCCTTGATGTGCTGCAATGTCATAGGTTGACTGCTACTCTAACAGTATCTTATATTAGATTTGACTTATTCACCCGTACGACTTTACATGTGGTTTCACTGAAAGCAACCTTTGGGTATTAGGTATACCAGGTTTTTCTTTGCATTGAAAATGAAACCTTGGAAAGGTAGTCCAGTCCAGGTACCTACATTTAGGCAAACAAGATTCAGTCTCAATGCAGATTTATTTATTCGTTTCCCCGTTTGGAAGTTAAACTCTCAATCAACCTTATGCAGTAGTCTCACCACTGCTGATAATGGCAATGTCATGGCTCGTAAGAACAGACTCAATGCAACGGACCTAGGCCTTCGGTAACCGCACTCAAGGAATTATAATAAACCCCCTCAGACAATCCTAATGCCTCTTTACCCTATAAGGAGTAAGCTGATAGTAATAAGCAAAACTTGATGATTTATTGGTTCTGTCTTCTACCTTTCCTAAGGTTGTTACTGTTACCGTTGCTGGGTTTATTCATTTCATTAAATAAGGCCGTTTACCCGAACTAATTCTATCTCAATTCTCCACTACACATACTAATGCAGTCTATTATGTAGGTTTATTAGTTTTTCTTGGGATATCTTTAAACTTTTACTTTTCTGATAGCTCATATAATGTAGGAATTTACCAATCCGTGTTTAAGTATGAGTGAGTTCAGCTTTCGAGCGATAAACTTTACTATAATTCTCAAAACTTGAGGACATGCATCCTATTGAGTGACATCCCTGCTGGTTGGACTGATGATGCTAAACAAAGTCCAAATAGGCAAATATATATTTTTTTCATGATCGAAAGAAGGAGATTGGCATTCCGCTGAATTTTCCTCCTCGCAATTCTTTGCGAGTTTTATACTACTAACAGTCACAGTAGCACTGAACGAAGTGTAGAATAATGAAATAATGAACTCCCATCCACAGTAATAGCTATTATACGTTACTTGACTATGTAAGGCCAGCATCCTCATCAATAAGCAAAAACCAAGCTACAAAAACGGCACCAGAGTAAAGTAAATGCTGGGAAGTGAATGTTGGAATAAAACTTATCAACTTACAAAGAGCAGTACGACCCAAGCAAGCCAGAGAGACAGAGCTAACTGGCTAGACCGCTGCTTCTGTGCTGCGTTGGGCTGAATTTTTTCAAACCTTTTTTTTGTCAACTTTTGGTTTAATTCAAAATAAATATTATAAGCACCAATGCAATTACTCCTCAACGAATCCCATGCATAGGGGAACAGGAGGAAATTATTAGTCAAATTTTGAAAGGCATTGGCTTAAATTCAGCAAACTAATTGTTTACAAAATTAGCAAACGAAGCTTTACGTTAATATAGATATCCTCAAAAATACCAGCCAGGCAGAATTAGATAGGACAATAGTCGAAATGGACCTTTTGGGCATGTTTGTTCATTTTTTTCAACTTGGCAACCCAACTTTGATGGTATGTTTCCTCAGTTTATGGTCAACTGTAAGGAAAACCGAGCAGACCAATTGAAATGTTTATAATGATAATATTCATAGTAAATAACTACTAGAAACAAGATAATAACAAGTAATAATAAATTTAGCTAAAAAGTTGCAAACCGTGCATAGCATCCAACAATCCAACTAACTAGCGACTAAGAAGTTTCAAGATTTGTCCGTGGTACTTGTCTGTTCTGTGCATAAAGCTACAATATTTATTAGCAGTAGCGGTAGCAGTTCTTGGTTGGTGTTTGCCATTTTAACGCGTTAGCAGAAAATGAGACAAAACAATGTTCCTATGATAATAGGCATACTGATTATTTCCTGCTTAGTTTGTCGTTCAGCAAATAAATAAAGGCAACTAGCCCAAGCCATTTTATATGTGATAAAAGTAATTTTTGTTTTCACACCTTCGTTTATTTGATAGGTTTTTGAGTAACAAGAGGTGGAAGGTTCAGTTCTGTGGTTTGCATAAGAATCGTATTGGATTTTACATAAAAGCGACAAGTGACTTGATTTGCTATTATAATAACAGCACTCAGCCTTCCTACAGTGAGTTTAGCTGTGTCAAGTGCTAAGCGTGTGCTTATTAATGGATGGAAATCCTAATAATCCTTAAAACTTGGAAAAGACAAGGTGTTCTTTAAAAACATTTAAATGTGGAATTTAAAAAAAGAAATGGATTCACCTACAGGTAAATTTATTTTATGTATTTATATTGAGACCATTGAATTTACTTAATAAATTACACTGTACTGTCACTGCGACTGTAGGCAATGACTAATGAAAGTAGTTTAAAAAGTGAAATAATACTATAAAAATAAGGAAAATAACCATTGGACCAATGTAACTTGTTTGTTTGTACGCGTGTGTGGTATGAAATGAAATTGAAAGTGAAATGAAATAAGCAAAGGCTATGAATAAAACAGGCCCACATGCATCTCTACGAATGGTACTTAATCTCTGGAGAGGTTTTTTACATCCTTCTTGCCTCTTGCCAAAAACTCAAAGCAGAGCTGTAATTAATGGTATCCACTCCACACAACCCGAAGTTAACATTTTGCATAGACTTACTGTGTACTCCTGAAATTCAATTAGCCCTTTCTTTCTTTAAGTATCTACATTTTCATCTGAATTTTAAATGAATGAACAGTAGAGAAGTGCCACTCGTGCATATACTAATTTCCATTTGTTAGCTAGATCAAAGCCTCCGAGCACTAAAGTTTGCAATTATTCTTTTGAGTACTTATTTTGTTAATAATACGGTTAATATCTTCTCGTGAATTGGATGCAGTCGATTTTCAAATCTTTTTTGTGTTTTATTGCCCTAAGAATTTTAACTTATACAGTGCGGTTGAGTGATTCTAATATTCAGCTCATGTCAGAAGTCAAAGGTTAATTTATGCATGGAAAAGAAACCTAATGAATGATAATGATAGTGATGAGTTTTAAATGGAGTCATTCACATCAGTTCACTAGATTTTCTATAGCTTGTTCACAAAAGGAATTCATGTTTGTGAACTGACTAATTTGCCGGTGGATAGTCAATAAAGAAAAGAAAAATAATTGATAGAAGTGTAACTGTCATTTATTAAAAATAAATAATCATCCCAGAAAATGGGGATATAGAATTATGAAGATATAAGGCGTGTGATTACGTACATTATAACTGAAAGGATTTAAAATATGTTGAATTTGTCTCTCTTAAAAGGTTAGTCAACGTTAGGTGAAGAACCCAGCTCAGGCAGCAGAAAAAGGAGAGGGTCACGAGAGGAAGCGATGAGTCCCCAGTTCTGTAAACAGAGTCAGTTGAGTAAATACCCAGCATGGAATTTCGGAGTAAAATCAGCCGTGTTAAATATCGGATACAAAGAGGGGGATTGCCTAGATATAAATTTTAAACCAAGAATAAAAAAACCCTCCACGTTAGGGAAAAGTCGTAAAATTTCTGATGGTAACAATTACGGAGTTCCCTTCTTCAAGTTGAAATCCAATGGTAGTTTAAACACAAGACCATGGCCAGACGGACAAATCCTTCTCCTTGTCTTGCTCCTGTTACTCTCGAGAGTAAAAACCTGTTCCTGCTTCTCCAGCAGTAGTCGAAGTAGCCTGAGTGATACTAATAATAATAATTACGCGGGGGGTGGTGGTAGCGGGGGTGGGGAAAACAGTAGCGGTAGTAGTAGTTCTAGTGAAAGTGATAGCAGTATTTCCAGTCACCCGGTAGTACCAGGAGCTATAATGCACCTCTTTCCCCGGTACGGTTATTTGAGTCTTAGTATGAGAGTTGTGCCTCGCAACGATACTCAAAACTGGATATTTTTGGAACCCTCCAAAGAGGTCTTCATGCCTTCTACAGTTCGACTACAAGAACAATCCTTTGCCGTCACTGATAACACTTTGCCTCTCCACAATGAGTTCCATATCGACCTTTGCGAGGATGTCCAACAACTTGTCCAAGCTTACTTTAGAAGATTCAGTATTGAGACTTTGGACAAACCATGGCACGCTTTTGCAGGTACAATCCTACACTTTACTTTTAAGGATGGTGTAGTATGGCCATCAGTTTTTATCTCATTCATAAAATATATCATCTAGTTTGATACGTTTACTCCTTGTACATTACATTTGATGAAAGCAGAAAAATGTGTAAATGAGTATGTGTAAAATATTTAGTTGATAGGTTACGGTTTAAGTATCATTTCAGGTTTCATTATATTTGTAAGTGAGTCGGCATTCGGCATAAGACTATAAACTAGACATCTTGTCCTGGTATTGGTTTTCAAACTATGAATACAAAATTATTGATGGCAATATTTTTGGTGAAAACAGGTGGTTGGCGAACTCCAAGTTTGGCGAAGTACTTCGGCCTTGATCCCGCATTCGTCAAGGGGGATTATCGCTACATGTTGGTTAGAGTTTTGATGGTCCGAAATGCAGGAAGAGCTGACCCTATGCCAAATATTACTGTGCTTCCAAATTTTGAGGAGAATGTACGTGCTTTCCGTGCCAAAGACTATGTCTCCTCTTTTAATTTTTTCAATGATGTTGGAACCCACTACATCAATTCCTTCCTCACAGGAAACTCTATTTATCAGGTTTGTCATGGAGTATAGTGATGCTTGCTTTGCGAATAAAGTTGCGCTTTGCCTTGGGTTTGCAGCACTATGCTTTTATTTGCAAAATTGTAGCAAGGCTTGAGTCAATGGTTTGAGGTTATATTCTTGTTAGATGTTGTAATGTTGTGTGCAGCGATGTAGCAAAAGCGAATAAAAAAGGTTAATACCTAATAGGAACATAGAATATACCAACAAATTTACTTCCATCATTCGAATTTTCAGTGGTTTTCTGAACTTTAAATCTATGGACAATGTAGATAGGTAGGCAGTGACGGTAAGAAAGTGAGGTTAGGTTCTTTTTGTAAAATCAGAGTTTTGATGCAAATGTGTAATTCAATATCTTCCTGGGATTACTGAACGCTGCGCTGTAAAGATTGCTGGTTAATTAATCACCAGTTATGTAATAAGCTGTATTGGCTTTGCATACACATACTAGCAAAACAAGATTTCATCGGGAACGAAATTCCCAGAGAATTAGAAAAGAGATAGTTGAGGAATACCTAAAAGTTGTATAAGACTCGAGCAAACTAAGAGTTCATTTTTTTGCAAAAACATTTAAGTCAAGGGTTGAAATATAAGTAAACTAAACTTGAGTTTGATTTTGATAGTAGCATATCGACTGATTGTGGTAATTCGTGATATTTCGTTTCCATCGAGTATTATAAAGTATTTCAAAGCTAACCAATCCACTCGTCCTCTAGAAAATGAAAGGGATGCCATTTTAACTTATTTTTATCATTTACTACTTACTTTCATGCTTAAATGAGCTATTCTAATAATTTAAACCTATATTTGTTTCATTTGGCGCATGGATTATTTATCTATCATTTTTTACATACGCGAAACAGCTCTTAGAAATCGAATCTATGCATAGTGAAACTGCATTTTACTTTTTTTTCGTAGTTCTAGTGCGTACCTGAATTGGATCCATAAGGCAGCGTTTTTTCTTTAACTTTCCGGATGGCATATTTTTTTTAATTCTTTGTTTAAATCAAATCATTCAGTACTTAGAAGCAGGATTTTTAAGTAGGAATGTGACAGTCATTATAGTGAAAATAAAACAATTCCCAGTTTAACGTTCAGTCGCGATTCATTGAAACAAAGCCTTACCTTCCCTTTTCCGTAGTAAGTCGTGTAATATGTTTCATTTTCAGAATAATACAGCTCTGTCTGGGTTTAAATTACAATGTCAAGTTTCTCAAGAGTAAAGAATTATCGTTCGTTTTTATTCTTTTTGGGTCACCGCAACTTAAAAAATTCCTCTTATTTTTTCTGAGTGGAAAAAAGGTTTCTTTATAAATGACAAAAAGGAAAAACCGTCTAAGAATCGTTGATGGAACAAAAAGAACAACTGTGTAGCTTATTGAGGAGCAGGCCTTGGCAGTTTTCTCACAACAAATTACAAATATAAGCAAACTTGTAATTGCTGCAATTTATACACATAAAATTGAGACAACAGAGGTTAAATACTAAACGAGGAACAAAAATTTTCTCATTTACTTTGTATTAACTTTTGTAGTATTGGTACAAAATTCAATGAAATGATGAAAATGAGAGCAAGAAGGGATAACCTAGTCCAAGTAGCCTACTTCTTCTCACAACTTTAGACATCCTTTGCCTACATCTATCAACTCCATTCTTACTGAGAATAAAAGGCCCTTATTGAAAGGGAAACATTGACAATGTAAAGTAAGTTGGATGGAACCTTTATCTCGGTAAGGGTATAAATTAACGGTTGAGCCTACAATTTCAGTATTGCATGCTGTATGCATTTTCTTATAGATAGTAATGCTCAGGTATTTGTATGTGCAGCATAAATTCAAGCTTCATGAAGTGCAATAAAGTGAATAACGTTGGAATGAACCGTTTCGAGTAGTGCAGTAAATATTTCAGACAAAAATGGACCCCACTTACTTCATTTGTGCATGTGCTGTGCATTAATGTGAATACAGAAGGATGTTGTAAGTTTGTTTATCCATGTCTTAAAATTGAGGTAGTATGTAACAATACTTTTCAGTTAATAAAAACTTAGAAAAATGCCTTACTATAAGTTGTTAAGTAATAAAACCGTCTAACATCAAATATTGTCTCTCAGTCAGCGTTAGTTCAACAGCCATATTTATGCTTGCATAAGTACCTCTACCTGTTATGTCAAATAAAGGGAATAACTTAGAGTTACTGGGTACCAATAATTCAAATGTATAACCTGCTTAGTCAATCATTGTTAGGCAGTACTATGCCGTAGTAACTATCCCGTTCTATTTCACGTTAGGAAACTTTTCGAATTCGAACAGGCTGGCATGTAGTTATGTGCTCTAATGAAGACGTTTTTATTACTTAATTAGATGTCTCAGCTAAAAATCCTGGCTGCACTTTGTGGGGAAAACATTCCCTTACTACATATATGGTCCTAAAACTTACATAGTTAAAAGAGACAAAATGATAAACATGTACAACGAAACTATAATTATCCGTTTATGTAAATCATGAAAATCTGGTTGATGTTATAAGTGATGGGTTAAAGTACGTCTAATAAACTTGCTTGCTTACTACTACATACATATATGGCTGCATAATGTCAAATGGCATTTGATTTAATTTCCAAAATAATCGGTTCCACTCCTTGACGAATAAACCATCGTATCTGTTACTGATTGGTTATAAATTTAAAATGCATGAAGAGATCATGACGAAAGATATGCAAGTACCATTTGCTTTAGAAGTTCACGAGTTGTAGTGGCCACCAACTGCCCGACCGTTTTACAATGCTCAAGCATCTTTGTGCAAAAAACCCATCAAAAATTTGATTCGCTTTACAGTGCGATGATGCTTACAGGCCGATTATTTAAGTAAAAATAAGATGCCAAATTTCGATGCGCATAAGTCGGCGTTATACTTGCTTAAACAAATCCCCGTCTGTGTTACTTCGGAGTCTCCAGCAGACATTTGTGCTAGTAATAATTCGCCTTTTGATGCAGAACTAAATAATTTTTTCATTATAATCGGTAAACAAATAAAAGCAAGTAGCTAGTGGTTCGCATTTTGAGAACGGATACTTAATTTATTACTTTGTAACTGACTAATAAAAATAGACAAGACACAGTACTTCACATTGTATGCCTTTCGTTGGCAATTACTTGCCAAGCTTCTGCCATGTTTTGATAGGATGTTAAAAAAATTCATAAGAAAACAAACATGAATTGACCTAGCCATGTTTACGTTTCTTTCTCCAGCCTATAGTATATTATTTCACAAAACCTTGTCTGGGTCCTAAGCTTTTAAATGGCATCATTTACGTGTTAAAATTAATAGTAATAACTAATAAGCAATAACAAACACTAAAGAAGACTGAGAAAACCATTAGAACCTACAATCCTTCGTCACCTAGTTTACTCTTGGATACACTTTGGTTGCAAAAATAAGAATAAACCAACGTGTAAATACCAAATTAAGTTACTACGACCCATCTAAATACCAAAACCTCAAGGTTCTAGAAGGCAATAAAGCATAATCCAGTTTAGTTTACTTCTTTTAAGTGAAGTTCCTCTCATTCCTAAAAAATGAAATATGCTTAAAAACTAGCTAAGAATTCAGTATTATTCGAACTTTTATACATTGTAAATGTTGCCTTGATAAAAACGCTTCTGGTGTTTGCACTTTCAAAATGCAGGCACATTCTTTCACTTTTATGCCTATTTATTCGTGATACCTACTTTTAAAAGCGAAAAGTTCACGTTTTAATTGACGACTTGACTTGCTACTCCCAGTGCACGTTACACTAACACGCAGGTAGGGTTTTCTACAACTATCACGAGAACTTAAATAGAAAGGGGGTTTGTCACTCAAGTTTAGCCGATTTAATGGAAAATTACCAAGTGCAGGTTGTAACAGATGTTGAGTGAGCAAGTAAGAAAATGTAAAAAAAAACTAGACCATAAATTCTGTAGAATGATGCAGTTAGTGATCCTAAACAAAAACTCTTTCAATCGCACACGTCGTCGTATGGAGAAACTTTTTTGATCCTCTTACTTGAACGACTTTAGTATTTGATGATTATAATGGTTTAAAAGATTTATTTCGCACTTTTAGTTCTTCAAATGGGCTCACTTTAATGCAGAACCAGTGCGTTTCATCGCATTACATTTCATCGCCGTACGTTACATCGCCGCCGAAACATCGTGGGTACTTTATATCGC
>JAQFZX010003201.1:0-13679 GCA_034682405.1 Hydroisotoma schaefferi | reverse complement strand
TATTTATACCTTAGAAACAAAGTGAAAAATGATACTCAATATTTCGCTTGTACGCACAAGAGAAGAGGATGCAAAGCTAAATTGACCATGTATAAAAATGGAAATCATCAACAGAAAGATCGCCATTCGAACCATCTGCCAAATCCGGATAGGTAATAAACTGGTATTAGCACAACGATGTAATAATACATAAATCCATTTATCATAACATTTACAGGGCAACTAAAAAAACTAACTTCTGTTTTCGAACATTACGTTTTCGCACATTAAGTTTTCGAACATTTAGAATTTTCGAACATTTGTCTTTCGAACATTTGGCATTCGCACATAAAAAGTCGCACATTCGACCGATCACCGATTGTAAGTACCTAGGGTCCTAATAATGCTTAGATTTCTCGTAAAAAGTGGGGCCTTCATGGAGTGTTATTTAAATGAAAAATGACTTCCTATAGATTGAGCCTAATTGTCCCAATAAGTAACAAAACGACGGAACCTTTGTTCCTGCATTAGATTCACTAATTAAACGCTTTTTTGTTTGCTAAAATTGCAAGTAATTAGCACACTAAAGTAAGGGATCTGATCTGTACTCTTGGTTCGTTGTTGGTGCTAATGTCTTTCTTAATTTGTTAAGGTCACTGCTGCACCAACTGCAAGAGTAGTCATTGCTTATACTGTTGGAATTATGACAATGTCATTAACACCAAAGGAACCTTCGGCTAATTAGCTTCAAATTTAAAAATAATGGGTGACAGTTTCCGAGTTGTAAAGTATCATAAGTTATCCCAACTTCCTTGAAGGAATTTCTCAATAATTTTAAAATATAGGATTTTGAAGCTTTATTTTTGTAAAACTGAATCAGAAAAGTGAAATGCCTCCTGTAATTTATTTTTGCTGTCCTTTTTTTGTATCATGAAAAGCTGCACAGTATGGAGGATTGTATCTACTAAAACAAATGGAGGAGCCTTTATGCAATTTACACTTTAAATGTGATCTTGATTTAAAATATAAGTAACCTTGGTTGGAATCGTAGGCCGTTTTTCTCAATATATTTTAACGTCAAGAAGTTAAAAGTCATAGTCATGGCCATAATAGGTGAAAAAGGTTATAAGTACAACGGAATTGGCTTGAAGAACGGTGGATTTACAGAGTAATTGAATAAGGTGAGATGAGAGGTTAGTGAAATGATGAAAGTTGCATTTAAAACTTACAAAAATATCATACAAAAACCTCCTTGGTGCAGCTAATTGAGCCTGTCTAAGCCTTACTTAGGTTAAGACAGGCTTTCTGAAAAGATGGTGGGGGCAAAGCCCCCACACCCATATTCTTCCACGCAACTTCCAGCCCCTTACCCTTATAACAACTAAAAATAAATTGGTAATGCATATCTTATATTTCTAAATGGTAAGAAATGTGTAGAAAAGTAGTTTTTCAGGGTTTTGACTTGGTTTTTGACTCCCATGGGCTGTGAAACTTAGATTCGAAAATAATTACTTCAAATTGACAACTTTTAAAGAAAACTCCAAAAATCAGTTTTTGAGATTTTTACCCGTGGGGGTAGCTTTACCCGCATGGGTAGTCAATACTTTGTCCGATTGTCATGGAATTCAATAGGGCTCTTCCTTTTACCCTAACAAATGCACATACAAAATTTGGAGGACCTAGCATAACGCATACTTGAGTTATCGTGCTGACAGACGGAGAGACGGACAGACGGACACCCGGCCTCCGTGGTTACATAAGCCTTAGACAGGCTAAAAAGGGGATATGGGTATAGAAGATACCTTGTCGATGAGCCCTTGAGAGATTCCCTTGAGTGCCGACACGGCCTTCTTCCCCGAGTCACTTACGACGACCGCTTTATTATTACTACTGTTCTTATTTAGAGGTGGATTTGTTGATTCTTCTGGAGGAGGGATCCTAGCGTTGAGCATATCTTGGACGGCTTTCTTCATTCTGGGATTTGCATTTTCCAGCAACGCCTGGGCTCTGTTTATCACATCTTTAGCTGAAGATAGTTTTTCTGGCTGTGGGGCAATAGGTAGGGGCATGGCTGGAATGTTTGGTACATCGTCCAGCTTGAAACGGGGGTGCCACCTTGTCACGGATTTATTTTCTGGGATTATCAGTGGGGGTACGAGAGTCTCCAGAAACGACTGCATATAAACACAACAGTTAACAAACCATACACTCTTAGCAAGAGACAGTAATCATTAACTTTGAGAAAACCCCGAACCTTATGATGTTGGTGACAAAGACGGATGAGGTTATCTTTAAAGGTCTTTCTCCGACGCGTCATTGTAGTGACACTCATGGTCACGCCCTCCTCATCATCCGTTTGTAGATTCAGTGCAATTATAAGGTGGTAAATAGACGACGATGAGGGTTGATCAGATGACCCCGTCATCATGGACTTGAGTAGTTTCTCTTGAGACACTCTGTAGCAGTCAGGAAATACGGTAAGGATCTGCCCCAAATGTGTCTCCTTTAGCGGAGTTCTCCTGAGTAACTTTTGCACTCCCGACTTGACCTTTCCAAATGTTATTGTTTCCTTTCGGTTGTGCAAGATCCCCGTTACAGTCTCCACTGCATTAAACACTTCATCCAGCACCTTGTACTTGTACGGCAGAGGCAATTGTTGGGCTACTTCATCGGCCGCATTCACTTCCGTCGTCGTCGAGAGGTTGTGGTATCTAGATAATCCGACAAAATCAACAATAATATACTCTCTAGCTCTAGCTCTCTCTCTCCATTAAATAATATTACAACCAACCTCTGATAAGCAGGCAAACTAGCGGCCTCAAAAAGCCGTTCCCTCCTGCCAACTTTCTTCTGCGGACTCTGCCCAATAAGTTTAGCCGGACTGATAAAACCCTCATTAGCCGTGGCAGAATAAAATTTTTCCGGCGTCGTTGGAGGCAAAACCTTTTGTGTGTTTTGTCTAAATTCCGCAAGTTTTTGAGCACATCCGTTGATCCCTTCAAGAGCCGCTTTCAGATCTGCAAGTTTCCCTTTATTCTTCAAAATCCGTCTTATCTCTTCTGCCGTAGTTTTCGGTGGCTTTTTCGTCGGGCTCAGCATTCCTTTATGGACAAACTTGACCGGAGATACGGGCAATGGCTGTTTAACTATCTTTCTCTTTGCCTTAGACACGACCCGGCCTTTTGCCATCGTCCCCCCTTCCTCCGGGGGCTGTTCACTACCCTCTTCTGTCCCTTTATCCCCATAATCTCGCGTAGTAGCCGCAGTGGTTTCTCGCGTAGTAGCCGCAGTGATTTCCACCCGTTTACAAGGTGCATCCTGCTCATCCGAGGCTGCTAGTAATTTACTTGATTTAAAATCTGGCTCAAGCGTTCGCTTCTTTGCTTTGAAATAGTCTCGTACAGAGGACTGCATCTTTCTCAAGGAAATGTGTAATTATTATATAGATTGTTGAGGCCAAAGTATCCTGACTGAGGGGATCCAGAGGTATCGATCGACTAAAACTTTAATACCTTCTCCACTTGTATGAATATTTCAATACTTTTATCATAAGCAAATTGTGAAGGAGATTCTAAACCAAATTCTTGTATATAATTCTTGTAAATCTATCTTGGAATGAAAGTGATTAGAAGACGGGGAGTTTGTTGGTTGCAAATAATAATAAAAGTAATCCCTCTCAACACATTCCTATTCCTATCCCAACCAACCAACCAACCGACCCAGTCTCCGTCCAACTTTATTAAATTATATTTTTAGGATAAAATTTCAAAATCCTTCACTCTCTCTCTCCTCCTCATTCAAAATGAGACAATCTAATCTTTGTAAAAATATTTAATTATAACGTCGGTCGGCTGTCTTTTTTGGATGTTATTTTTTATAAAACGACGGCAGCGGCAGACTAATAATTAATTAATTGAAGAAATGAGCAAAGATTGGGTAAAAAAAGTGGGGGGATTGTTGTTTATTTTTGTATAAAAATAGAAGAGATAAGATTTTGGATGGATGGAATGGATGGAAAGTTGTATTGACAATTGACAAAGAGAGTGTCTACCCGCGCGCCTATTGTCCGGGGTTTCTTTCAATTTGGACCGTTATTAACCTAATTATGGCGTTTTTTTTGGGGATTTTTTTAAGTTTTTGAGTAGTTTTACAGGAATTTGGTGGAAAGTTAAGCCGTTTTGGGGTTTTTAGAGGGTGTAATAGTTTTTGGAATTTTGATGGACGTATTTTTTATTTACGGGGCGACTATCTTTCGTCTTAATTGGTAGGTGTGAGAGGTACTTAACCGGGGCAGAACGCTGAAGAACATGGCTTTTTATTTTTTTTAGCTTCTTGTAATCTAGATAAATGGATTTTTAATGGTGAATTTCTAATTATTGTAATGTTAACTGCTTTGGTAATTAAAATGCAGTTTCTTGGGGCCTTACGCCCAGTAAAAATACGAACTGCTTCCTATTGTCTAAGAGCTAGTAGTAAAAGTTGCAAATGAATGTATGCAGATGTAAGGTTTAAGTTGGTTTCGGTAAATGGTTTATTCATTCATGTTTTGTTTGAAATAATAATCGCATGCAGCCAGGTTCTTGTTATAATTTGAATGACAAAAGAGTTTAAATAGCTCAAAAGGAGATGAAATGAATGAGAAATGATTAATTTTGCTGTCTCATTGAGACAGAGTGAGCTGAGGTTTGTAAAGGAATCTCCGTTATTAAAGTCCCTTTATTTATCTCGCATTCGCAAATGTTGAAACTGATAAGTAAATTATTGTACAAATGCTAAGCTAATGCTTGTTCTGCGGAAAGAGTAAAAAGCAAACCCGTTTTTATACGGATATGTTTTTGGATAACTTGATGATTTTGTGATAGTAAAACCTTTGTTTTTGGATGATATTTTGCATGGAAATATGAGGAAATAAAGGATTTATGAGATTCTTCGGAGGTGATCGACTCTACTTTTCTCAAAACTACATGCGTCTCGTTGGACTCCATGTCCATGTGTGTGAGTAAAAGTTGAAGTTTAGAGAAACCTGTCTAAATCTGTGGAAAGAGTCCAGTTTTATGTTTTTAGTACTTGTCTGGTAGTGAAAGATGCAAAAATGACATGACCAAAACTTAAGAAACTTTAGAATATTTATGTGTGTCTTTGTGAGGTTATTTAGGTTAGAAATTAATCATTAGGGATTTAGAAACGGTTAGTTTAGGTTAAAGAACGGTTTTTAAATGAGTACAAGAAAGTTTGGAGAGATAGTCACATTTTTAGGTTGTATTCTCCTTCTACTTCCTCTAAATATTGGGTCTGACCGTGTGGGGTATGCCTCCAGGGTTCTAGAACTCAGTGATAGGTACTTTATCTAATTATGACCCTAAATTAAGCATATTTCTTTAATTAAACGGGGATATTTTTAACTGATAGATTCCTCGAAATCAGCAAAGACGGTCTCTGGCTCGTCAAGGTAGGTGTCTAGTTTTTTATGAAATGGCTTTACTTTGCTAGCTGAATGTAAAAATGACTGTATTTTATCTGGTATAGTTTTATGCCCCTTGGTGTGGTCACTGTAAAAAGTTGGAACCGATTTACAACCACGTTGCCCAGGCCCTGCACGACACTCCGGTCAGGGTTGCTCGGGTAGACTGCACTAGGTTCCCTACCGTCGGAACTGAATTCAAAATAAATGGCTTCCCTACCATCGTTTTGTAAGAGCATACTTGTAGTTTAATCATAAACAAATAGTGAACAAGTCTGAATTACGAAAGTTCTTTTTTCTAAAGTCTAAAGGGAGGTCACAAGCATGTCTACAACGGGGAAAGGGCAACTGACGACATTGTGGCTTATGCGAAACGCATGCTGGGTCCGTCAGTCAGGGATATTGGGCATGATAAGGACTCTTTCCAAACCATTTTCCAACCTCCGGCATCGTTCTTTGGTTTTATTGGAGACAGATCCGGCAGTGTTTGGGTATAATCGTTATAGTTTAAGGTATACAAAAATACTATAAGGATTTCTTGAGAAAAGCCTCATTAATATGATAGAACGCCTTCATATCCGTTGCGGATGACCATCAAGCCCACTTGAACTTTTACTCTTTCAACCCAAGTCAGTTTTCGGATGGAAGGTTTCCACTCCTACAAACATCTACTTCAACAACGGTAACAATGAGAGTTTGACAGAGTTTATGTAATTTCTCTTTGTTAGTTTTTTTTTTGTATGAAATCTTTCCGTCTATGAAACTAGAAAGGATATCCCAAGATATTTAGTTACAAAGACAACACTCCGTTTGTGTTTGATTGGAAATCAGCGATGGAGGAAGAGGGTCAAGGGGGCAAAAACATTTCAACCACGCTGGGCTTGTGGGTCAACCAAGAAAGATTCCCAAGATTTGTAAAAGTCTCCAGAAGCAACTTCCAACAACTTTTATCAACTAAAAAGTTTATAGTGATGGCAGTCGTGGAAGAGGACAAGTTGGGCAGGATCACGGATGACATGGCTCGGTTCAAGGAAATGCTGGAAACATTCGTAGAAACTAGAATCAACCGATACAGAAAGTTTGTCAAGTTCTATTTTCACGGAATATCCCTTAAAATTAGAATACTACTGTAGACATAATGCATGTATTTTTCATAGTTTCTTTCAGTTTGGTTGGGTTGGGTCCCCCGAATTGGCAAATTCAGTGGCAATGTCTACACTTAGCATTCCATCCTTGCTCGTTGTAAATTCTACTTCGTACCACCATCATATTCCTGACGACGAGCCCCACCATTTAACTCCTGAAGCGATTGAAACTTTTCTGGAACAATTGATCAATCAGACTGCAACGGTATGCATAATGTGTCTATAGTAAAGAGCGTGGGATTTCTTATTTAATAAAAAAACTAAATAACTGTTGATAATAATCTGGTCAGGTCTACGGAGGGAATACCTGGACTGTAAGAATGTACCGAACTTATTACGAGGCAAAGACATCCTTACACAGCATGTGGACCGGAAATCCCGTCTTGACAGCGTTACTTTTTGGGCTTCCACTTGGATTCATGAGTTTAATATGCTACTCTATTTGCTGTGCAGATATTATGGATGCCAGTGATGAAGATGGTAAACTTTTTGTACTTTTTACTACACGGAAGTACATAAATTATACTGACATTCGTATTATTATTATTATTTGCAGAAGACGTCTCTCACGAGAAGAAAGAATAAACGGTTCAGAAAACAAAATATCTAGTCATTTTGAATCTTCTATCACGAGTTTTCCATCATTTTTACTGTATTAAAATTGAACGTTTATTATCAAAGATATTAATTAATTTGACCGAAACGGCTAATAATGAGAGCGAAATAAAGTTTGGATATTTAAATACCCACATGTAATAAGTACGTGTCTGCTTTATTAATTCAGTCTCTATTAAGTTGTTGATTATAAACTTTTTACTACTATTTTATTATTGCACCTCCAGAAAAGGGAACAAAAAGCTCTTTCCTGCATCCATTATGTACTGCTTTATTATTTTTATAACTCGCGTGTAGTCGCATATATGTCGCGTTTTTTGGGGGCAGAAGAAATATATGGCAGCTTCTATTATTATTATTATTATTATATTATAATTAGAGTCCAAATAATTTAATGTTAAAAGTCAACTTTCGTTGTTACATTGAATCCTCAGGTACATGCGGAGTTAGCTATTTATCATCGTGTCTTAATTATTAGTACTATAAGTTTTACATATATAGTCTTAATTATTAGTTGGCATTATCATATCGCGGGCGTCTTAATTGGCAACTCCGAAAGTTAACTATCAGTCTTAATAAGATCAAAATTAGTTACTCTACTTAAATAATAATAAAACCTCTTTTGAGAGAGTAATGGTATTTAGTTTGGCTATAATTCCACCATACGATATAACGTCATTTGCAGCCATACAGAAGAGCCTTTTGTCTATTCTTTAAGACCAAAGTGTTTTTTGCATCAAATGCTGCATTGATTTGTCTTTTTTTTAGGACACGCACTTTGGTCATTTCATACCGGCAACAGTTGCATGCATTAAAAGTTTGGCGTTGTCTTTGGTGAAGGAACTTATGCATTTCATAAAAACTACACTATCGTACCCTCTTATTTTTCTGCAGAAGCAGGTGTGTAGTTAAATTAATTTGGGACTATAATATATGTTTCTATATATTAAATAAAATAAGCTTTCTTAATCAGGATTCATATGATGGATGATAGTCTGGACATTTATTTTTACGCTATATGGTTTCCTCTACCCACCAAAAAATAGCTTTTCTATTTTCGGAATTACATCCACATTCTGCTAACCCAGGGATCCTCTCCTCCGGGACTGTTAAGATGAAAATCCAAATGGTTTTGTTGACTTTGGGATGAGGATGGGACGCAGTGGAAGACGTAGTTTCTGCCCGCATTGTTATCCCAGAACTGCTGCCCTTGACAGTGAAACCGACAGGCAAATGAGACTCGACCTCCTATCTCAACTGCTTCCGGTAATAAGGGTATCGTAAACTCAAACTTGTCCGAAAACCCGTCGCATGAACCGGCCACATAGGTCGTCTACATTATCAGAAGAATTTTATAATTATTATTTATTAATTGAAGCGTGAATGGCGTGCGGTTGAGTTTTAGTAATTCATACTTGAAAATCGGTGATGGTAGCCCAGTCGTTGTAGGTGTAGCGGATGTAAACTGACTTGTGGAAATCCATATTCATTACCCGAACCGTTCCTTTCACTGTAAAGTTGTCCACCAGGAAGGCATTTTCTAACAGAACCTATGCAATTACATGCAAAGTATTTTTACTATTTTTGTCATGTTTTATGGAGTGAACTGTTGAAGTATTTAGCGCTGTAATTATTCATAACTTCTGCATTTCATCAATTTATCGAGATTTGCCTATAGCGTATTCATTAAGGAAGAACTGTACCTTCTGATCTCGAATTTTATCAAAAAACTCTGGCATCGATACAGGTTGGTGGAAGCTTGGAAGCAGCGTTTTGTTAAGCTTTCTGCTTTTACTATTTAAGTTGTTTGGAAAAGATACCCCGGCCGACTCCATTGCATCCGTCAAATCTCTGTTAACATAATGTTCCATCGTTAGTTTTTTGCGAATAAAAGTACCGTATTTCCCGAAATCATTAACCCCCCTCCCTCCGGTATAATGCCCTATAACCTTTCCATGTTAAAAGTTTAAATTAGCCCTATCTTGTCCATGTTAATAGAATTCCTAATTTGTCTTTCGAAGTAATACAGCCTCTGGGGCATGATTTCGGGAAATACGGTATGTGAAAACGCATAAGGTTAAAAACTAACTTATAGGCAGACTTTGGAACATTTGGTATTTCATCAAGAAAGGTTCGAATATCGGCCAAATCAAGTCCAAGAACATCAGCAAATCTGACAATCTTTTTTCTTCCCGGAGTTCCGGGTGGAGTTTTACCCGTTTTGAGTGAAGAACTTCGCTGAATTCTAGGTCGAGTTATCGTTTCTTCTTCGTCGCTACTGATGATGGGGCTTAACAATTGGGTCGTGTAATTTGCATGTTTATTATTATTACTACAAGCTGCCTGGCTTCCTACGTCAACTTTCAATGTGGTAAAATCGGTGCTGTTACTTTCCGTCGTGTCTCCCTTGCCGTCCCCCTCTTCCGCTCCAACGGTTGTCGTATTATTGGTTTCATCTAGCTGTTCTATAGAGGCATCTCTAATAAGAATGCAAATTGGCTCTGTTTCTGTCTTAGTTTCTTGAACATAATGATGAGAAGGGTCAACAAGGTCAAGGTTTGAGTCCACGATTACGTCGTCAACTGCGGCAGTAGGTGAGACTTCTTCTTCGCAAGTAAGAAGCAGCTCCTCGGCCGTTTTGGGTGACGACGAACATATCGAAGGTGAGGACAAGTTTTCAACGTCGTAATAAATGCTGTCATTGGAGGCATCGCTACTCGCGTCCGTAATATCAAAGCTGCCTATTCGAAAGTAATCTTCTTGTTGAGGAAGGTTCAATCCGGCTGACGATGTTGTTCCAAGTTCGTCTGCGGACTTCTTCCTGTCGCCGTTATTAAGGTGGTGGTGGGGATCTGCCGAAGAGGTCAACAAGTCATCTTGGTCGTCAGGACTTGTACTTGCTGGAGATGAGATTACGCAGCCAGACTCGATCCCATTCTCGCCTGAATTCTGCTGACTATTGTTGGCGTCGTTGTGGTGGTGGTGGCAGGAATCCAAAGGTCCGCCGTTGTTGGGACATGAGGTCAACGAACAGTCTTTACAGAACAAGTCGTCGCAAGGGTTGACTAATGGGAAGGACGTCCCTCCGATCTCTTCTGTTGGACTACCTGGACTGCCAATATCAAAATCAAAGTAGAAATCGCTATCAGAAGATAAGGGACTTTCTACTTTCACCACTGCCGTTCCACCACCATTGCTTGAACCCGACGCTGCATCATCATCAGACGCCTTATTACTGTCTTTGTTATAAAGATGTCCGTCGAAGGCTAAAGAAGAAGATTTGTTACTGGAATAAAGTAGATGATGGTCTGTCAAGTTGTAATCTTTCTGTCGAGTTACTTCGGGATAATATTGCTTATTCCCTCCATTGACATTTTTGTTATGATTGTTGTTATTATTACTGGATGGTTTCATTAGCAGATTTTGATACGACACTTCTTCTTCTTCTTGTGAAGAATCTCCTGTGACGCTTACGCCTAAATTCTTGAGTTTTATATGTAACTTTCTGGCAAAAGACTCTGCTCTTGTTCGACAACTGAAGGAGAGTAGAGAGTCCAACGTACCGTTGTTGCATTCTATTGCGTCTGTTGTTGTACTACTCGGCGTTCCTTGAAAAAAAAACATTATAATTAAAGAATTAAACAGCGTTAAACCTTTTTTTAAAAGTATCATCCTTTATGAAACATACCTGCAGGAACAAACTGCTGTTTTGTCTCTAAATCCACATCCATAATTGCATCCGAATTACTATTGGGTAGAACTGATACTTATCTGAAATCAAATCAGTCAATAAAAGGTTACTTTTTCATCACACACACACAGAAGGAAACATCTATTCATCCATTAAGGATAATAAATGCAGCCTTTGCCACACGCGTCTCGTAAAGGAACGGTACAATGCGTGCATGTATCTACGGGACAAGCTTTCTTAAACTAAATGCAACTACAAGGAAAAAGCCTCGTTTTGATGAGATTAAATCAAACTCGGTCCTAGTCCTTTTTATTTCCACGTTGTTTGAAGATGTCTTATCTGCTCAAAATATGTTACATTCCTATTCATGCATTTAACCTCTAAACAGCCGATGATTGTATATATAAACATATTAAAGCTCATCATTGTTCCACGTACTTGACCCTCCTCGCAAGACACAGACAAAAGCTTTAATGGACCCAACATTGTCTACTATCAATGAAATGAACTCCATGAAATGTAAACAGTCTCTATTCATGAAATTAGCATCCAAAGACATCCCCAATATTTTGTCAACGCAGTAGTTTTTCTTAAACTGGCAAGTACTACGCGTATTTCACTCTAATATAGTCTCAAACTCAATAAATAAATCAAGATGAATTTGCTCCTAAAGATAGTTTGGAAGCTATCAACAGCAGATATCATTCTACATGGCCGGATTAAACATATTCTAGGGACTAGATTATGAGGATAATGCTCCCTAAAAAACAGAAGAGGCATCACACCACCAACCAAACCAGCAATAACCAACAACCGTTTTAGATTGCTAATACTGCTAAGTTGGTTTGGTAGTACTCTCGGACTGTGTCGTTGGAATAACATGGACGCCAATGCTAATCGGATGAGGGGCAGCAGAGATCTTGTTCTTTCTGGCGTCGCTTCAACCAAATACCCACCACATTATTTAATCAGTCTTTCTTAACATTACATTCTGCCATTCCTTCACTCACTCTTACTTAAATCACAAACTTAATCAGCTTTTATACACACCAAAAAAGTTGAGAAAGTCTTGTTGTGTCGTAGACGAAGAGAGAAAGAGCGATAATAAATTAACAGTTCTTATATTTCTTGGTCACATTAAATTAAAAGATTATAAGAGGCGAGTATATATGTGATGGATAAATAATTAAGATAGTATTAAGATAGTCTACCATGCATAAAGGACACTCTTGCTGTAAAACCTAGAGAGCTGCATTTGTTTGCTAACAAACTTAAGGGGTTGAACTGCTTAAAATTGGAATGACGTGTTATTTTATTCCCTTGTCTGACCTTTGTTATCCTAACACTTTTTTTTCAATGAAATATGAACTAACGAGATAATAGAGTCGATTTCAAACAATCACGTATTATAAGCTTTTTAGAGGGCCACGGTTCAGTTTACAAATTGTTTAATGGCATATTAAAAAAGTTAGTGAATAGTTTTTCATTCTTCGGCATTCGGTGACTGCGTGACAGAATAAGAGACATATGCATTTGTAAATGTTTGCCATTAATAAATCTGTGTTATACAATTCTTGACTCATTATGAATTAAATTTAACATTACAAGATTATCCAAAAGTATTAAGCGTAACTTATTGGTTCACAGACCCAAGAATTGTTTTGATTTGTATTTTCTGGTTGCCTTATGTCATTCATCCCTCATAATGTCATTTCATTACCAACTCTGTTTGGTCGAGTCTCCTCGGCTAATCTACAGATATTATTTTATTAATGTAAATCGCTTTATGATGAAAAAGAGAGATTATACGATGATATACAAAATATCATCATCCTCGCCGTAATGAGCAGGTTTCTTGACGAAGGATTTACTCTATAAGCTTCTCGAAACTATATGCTTCGTAATTTATGTGAATCTACACTTAAAGTTAACATAGTTTGGTTTCTCTAAAGAATGATAAAACTCCGTGACATTCACGTGTATGTATGTCTAGAAAATTGGGGAAATGCAGTTGTTCTGCGGGTTAGTTAGCCATAAAATAACAAACCCACGCAGCGTGCATGCACATGATATCCGTAAAAAAACGGATCTGTTGGACTGGAATTAAAGATATGCTCAGAAACGGATATGAGATAGGCAGAGAAATACTGAAAGAAGACGGCTCTTGGGTTCACATCGAGTGCCAACTTTATATCGAAACTTGTTGGGCACTGTTCTATTTTTATTTCGTTTCTGCTCTGATTTTTTCAGGCGTCATCTTTTGTAGCGTGTAGCTCAAAATGGGTTTCAAATTTAATATAATGTGTGTGCAATTGAAACGGATAACTTATAGTCATGTAAATCCCTCTTTTCCGACGGATGAATCGATGTCGCAAAAACTAAAATTGACATGCACATGGACCAACAATCCTTGAACCAAATGTCAAGTCCACGAGTCATGGTCATTTTCTACCATAATGAACATTATTAGTTTCATCACTAAAACTCCGAACGTTACGTTCTCTTCGTGCAATTACAAAAACATCCCATTTGCAATTTCTTGAGGAAAAAAACTCTCTTTTTGATCAGTAAAAAAGCTTGACTTTTAAAAGCTGTCGATTGATAAGTGCACTGGAAAGAATACGTGCATTTACAGCAATAAAACAAGGTTTTATATCTACTGGATAAAACACAAGTTCCTTTATCAGCATTGAAAATGGTAATTTAATGCCAATCATAAAAGGCGATCATTGAAAGATTGATGAGAACTTCTAAAACTTTATAGGAACAAACAATTCATCTTTTATAT
>JAQFZX010003200.1:0-13684 GCA_034682405.1 Hydroisotoma schaefferi | reverse complement strand
CTGTAGTTTAAATAGACTCAACGATGTTTCCTTTTTCCTTGTTTCAATTTGGATTTAGATATGGAAATGCACATTTTTAACTTATTTTGCATAAATGATTCAATTTGATTTTCATAAAAGTTTGGAAAGTTTATTAATACTTTGGTAAGGTACGACAGTACAATGCCATTTTGGTTTAGAGACATTTCAGCCAAGAACTAAGAACCTAAAAACTTTATTTTTAGTTGCAGAGTATACGAAGAATATTATATAAAGCGACTGAACTTATGTATTTTCCCTGCATGTGTCATCATTATAAATTATTTTATGCAAGGTTTTTTTTAGCTAAAATCAGGAAATCCTAATGAGATCTTAAGGTTCGGGGCTAAAGGGTTTAGGTTTAATTTTCTCGAGTTATTCTTTTTCAAACGAGTTTAGTAGTTACTTTATGTCCATTAAAACCTTCAAACGCCGTGATATGACCCATTAAAAACCAACTGAAATCTTTGTACCTTGTGGAATCGGTAATCAAGGCTGTATGTGAAGATTGTGTGTAAAATTTGAACAAGAAAAAGTCTTGAAAAAAAAACATTAGCAACTTTTACGTTTCAAAAATGTTACACGATATGTGAATGGCAAAGAACGGTCAACTTTCCCAACTAAAAGAACTTTTCCCCCTAAACGATCCTTTAGCTTACTTGATCACCAGTCAAAATGTTAAAGAACAAAAGGGATGATAATGGACCCTGAGTTTGAACATGGGCTGAAGAGTTGTTGAAGTAGATATAGTTGGGGACAGAGGACCAGACGAGAGACACAACTTGGATTACGTTGAGACTCGGATTTCGAAACCGGCTGGCTGGAGCTGGACTTGTCAACTTTTTAGTCGATGGACTGTTGACTTTCCACTCGAGACTGTCCCTTAACTAAACTAAATAAGTCCTCATCATCATCTCCCTCAAGTGCCACTCATTCACCCGCACCGTTAGGCAGTAGTAGTCAATAATATAACATCGTCACCGTCGTCAGTTTTCTAGCCTTCCCGAAAAACCCATCTAAATCTCCATAAATTGAACCGGGTACTGGATTTTTATAGAATTGTTTTCCAATGCTTAAACTAATCCAATTCTAGCCATCATCATAATATGGATACACTAATATTTTTATCAATTTTAGCGATTTAGCCTTCATACCCTTTGGCAGATTGCTTGTTCTTGTCTAACCTTTAGTCTTTATTAAAACTCTCAGGAGCAAAGAAAATCTATAGAAATACAATTACATAGCCACAACACTATATTTGGATTCATTCAAATACAATAATAACTTGCATGAGTTGGCTCAATTCAAGCATTCAAATCCATACGAAAGTAAAACTAATTTACCAATGAAGCATTTTATAAGTGTAGCTGCAGACTGAAGAATTAGATCTTGATCCATTGTTTGAAATCTTTGTTCTTTCTCCCTCAAAAAGACTCTAATTGTTGTAAAGCAGTTTTCCAGACCACAAAATGTTAATGTTAAAATTATCAGATTCTGGCCTTAATTTTTTATGGCATGAAAAAGCATTGATGTAAAATTAACAAATGATTTAGCCACCCACTCTCCGATTTCTTTTAACAAAAACAGCATAAAGCCAGCATTAGTACAAAGTTACAGTAGCATGAATGTTACTAATTAGACTACCTTTTTGGAGTAAACCTTTCATCTCAATTTACCATTTGATGAAAATTATACACAGAAAAGCTTTTTGATACAAAATAAATATCAAATATCCCAAATATTGTATTCTTCTATGGACAAATGTTACACATTTTATTCTAATGGTGTCTAAAAGGCCAGCGTTGGATGAGAATTTAGACACCTGCCCATGATCCATCCATTAGACGATGTATTAATTGTCAGCCAGGTTGGGTTGTGGGAGTGAGTATTAAAACCTTGGATTTGTAATATTTCTTGTGAGATATTCAATACTTTTTCTAGTGATGCTTGCTTTGCTACTATTAGGCTATGCTACGAAACACAGAGTTTGGACGATGTCAAGTGGGTTTCTTCTGGTGAGAGGTGAACTAACAATGGAAACGACAATGGAGCAACCTAATCCAAGAACGGCTCAACTCATTGTTGTCATTGATGAGCATTTAGTAGCCTGTCAAACGGTAGCCTTTCAAAACAAACAAACCTTTATAATTGCTTCTAGATACTTTCAGTAGCCAACTGGGATGTCAGTCAGTCAATCAATTGTCAGATGGAAACAATACAAAAAGCTAAAGCTACCTTTTATCAATATTAACTTATCCAGCTATTCTGGATATCTTAATATGAAAACGCAAATCCTGGAGGCAGCTTTATTAGTTCTGCTTTCTAATGATTTCATGAAGTGGAGCTCTATCTTAACTTTGCTCGAATGTAAATGCAATTTGTGATCGGATAGGCTGAACTACTAATTAGTTTATAAGAAGAAGTAAACCTCCAAAAATGAAGCGGAGGTTAAAATGGCATTTCATAGTTGATTTACGGAGAATGTATCACGAAGAATGTCAATAGGAGATATGAGGAGGACAAGTATTGAGATTAACGGTGATTGAGTATTGCTATAACTTTGATTACACATGATCAATTTATTTAAAAAAAAGCTACAAAATCAAGCAATTACCTGCCAATATACCGTGCAAATTTATACAGAAAGCTGAGAAGAAGGTAGAGCATGTTCCATCGATGGTGCTTTTTTTTTTTTATTAAAGGTTGGATATCGGGAAAATGGGCTTTAGGAAATCCTACACAAGCTCAAAGGACAGCAGCCACTGCTTTTCTGTAAAAACAAACAAATCTTAAGGAGGGGGTTTCCATATCTGAAATGTAATTATGACGGATGATTTCACGTTTATAATGTATTTATTTTCATATTAATCCTACTACCCTCTAATCTGGACAAAAGCGAATGCTGAATCTGAATCATTATAAAACGTCTTGAACTATTCAGTTAAAAAATTGTATTTGAAACTTCATCAATCTCACGATTAAGTCCAACAGTAGTAAACTTAAACTAAAAATAAACGCCCTTGACACGTCCTCTGTCAACTTTACATCCGTTTTGTCATTATGCAGCCTCTTCCTTCGAATCCGGCATATTTAACCATCTTTACCAGTTTAACTACCATAAATGATTTATGGTAAATCACCCAGAATTTAGTAGTTAACCTACCGCATTGTCTCGAATAGTATACCCCCTTAATTACTATTAATAACCCCACATAAGTCCACCGTATGTTAAATTTAACCCCCACAAAACTTAAAACTTAATTACTGTCCCCGGGGGACCCTATTCGAGACAAAACGTAGGTTTAGAATACAATGCACACTCATTTTCTACATATTTAGTCTACTTTAAAAGGTTATGAAAAAAAATTTCAAAAAGCATCCAAGTCCCGTACAGGAAGCCACAAGCCACACCCCAAAGATCGTAAACATTATTCTGGTAACAATGACGTCAAAAATACATTCAAAAATCATCAAAAATCATAAAAAAAACATGAAAAAGCATCAAAATCTGTAAAATATAGGATCACAAATTTATTAACAAAGGAAAGAAGCGAAAAAGAATGGAAGGAACTGGATCGCCCTCAAACGTCGTTCAAGTAATTTAGTCACCTCCACCGCCAATCTCAATCCACACTCAACATTTTCAACAAAAAAAGGTTCAGCTAATTTTGATAAAATTCAGTTTTTTTATAGAAATTATATTCTTTAAAAGCCCGAATTCCATCTTGTCATCCGACCGGTGGCCTGTCCTGTCCCAACTCTTCCAATTATTGAGGTAAAGTCTATCATTTCCTGTTACTTACAGAGGTAATTCCGACAATAGGCCGCGGCTTGTATGGAAAATTATGATTTGAAGCATGTTTAACATGGGAAAGATTCCCCTGTTTAACATGTAAAGGATGGCATGCGGCTTAACTAACGCGGGTGGCCTATGGTCAGGGAATTCCGGTAATTTAATCTCCAAAAAAACTGCTCGGAAGCCCAATGCCCAAACCAAACCAAACCCACAAGGCTATAAAGTCAGCATAGGCGCAACCACATGGGGGGGGGGGTACCAAGGAGAAAGAAATAGCATTAAAGGATACGAAGGAGTGGGGCTAAGCGGCGCTGGGAGGGGCATGCTTAATATGTAAAGGATAGGGCCTATCAGGAATTCCAAGGTGGTACATTTGGAATTTGGAAACAAGGGGGTACAATTAAATAATATACCCTCGTACTTCGTATCGTACTCCCAGTGGTTCGGCTAGTGATAGTCTGATTTTGTAGTCATTTCGAGAGAGCTTCCCTTTACAAGCTATTTATCGTTTAAAAAAATCAATTCAACCTCCATGTAATCGTAAAAAAGCTCAACCGATCCTCAAACATACTCCCTTCATCCCCCTTGAGCTCGATAGACACGCCATTAAGATTAATTAATGAAATTGACATGTTTCAGTAATTAAAATAAAAAAGCTGCAGTATAATCTATTTTTGTATGTTTGATTGAAAGGTTTAAAAGCATCTCTCTGAGGATCATCAAGTAAAAAATGGCAGCCGGAACGAAAGCGAAGAATCAGGCACCTAAGATAAAGGCAGAAGACCTCGCACCCATTTATGTCGCTTTAAGAAATGATCAGCGCTCAATCGCAGCGAAACTTTATGAAATTGAAGGAGATCTTTCTGAACACAAGTAAAACATATTATTTACATACAACATGCTATGCACGTGTTTATCATTTGTCAACCATTTGTGAGTTAAAAAATATTGTATTTTATTTTAACAGAATTGTTATAGAAGCTCTGAAAGATACGGATGCGGAGAGGAAATGTTTTAGGATGATTGGAGGAGTTTTAGTGGAAGGGACTGTCAAAGATATTCTACCTAATCTAATTGCAAATGCGGAACAGGTCAGTCTTCTAAAAGTCGAGTTCAGCTTTATTACGGATGGGATTGCTAATAGTAATTTGTTCCTTTAGCTCCAAATATTAATCAGTACATTTGAGTCCAAGTTAAAGGATAAAACAAAGGAAATCGCAGACTACAGGGAGAAACATTCGGGTAGTTTGCAATACCCGGATAAGATAATCGAGGAGGAAGAACCAGTCGAACCCGTTGTAGATTCTAATAAAGGGGTTCTGCTTGCTGATAAAACGTAAACTGACTGTGGCCGTCGTTGTTTGTTATTTTATCTTGAGCATTATTTTAAATGTCTCTAACCCCTCCACTCTCTTCTCTGATGTTTATAAGTATTTAACTAATTTCTTAATACATTACTTACTGCCCACAACATAACATATTTTATACTGCCCATAAAAAATCCTTTTGGGACGATATAGTGTAAACGATAAGAAACCACTGTTAATTTGAACTGGAATATTATTGAATATTGTAATCCACTGCAAATTATGTATACCTTACAGAAATCTAAAGGTCCATATCTAAAGTAAATAAAAATCTTATAACAAAAAATACGCTCAGTTTAAAATAAGTTTATCAAACTGTTATTCTAGTGCATCCGCAGCGACGCTGATTTAATACGTCTGAATATATCAAAACGCTCGTTAATCCAGACACCAAATCCATAGTATTTTAAGTAGTAAATCCACCCACATAATATCATTTTATTGCCCATTGGTTTCTGTCAATTTATTCATCAAATCAACCTGCAATCTGCATTAAAAAAATAAGGTGACAAAAAACTCTAATATTTTTAACAAAACTACCTATACGTCTATTTCAATCCCTTCTTTCACACTCGCCCGGATAGCTCAGTCGGTAGAGCGTCAGGCTTTTAACCTGAATGTCGGGGGTTCGAGCCCCCCTTCGGGCGGATTTATTTTTGCACTTTTGCACGTTCAGCATTTTAATATTTGTAAAGCATTTTGTAAATATTGTAGGAAACCTACGTATTTTTGGAGTATTTTTTAAAGTTCCCTTAAAGATTTGCCTTACTTTACTACTTAGTTGGCCTTATCAACCCTTCAACGGTTATTTCCCTATAACTTATCATATCAATATTTACTTGAATCTATTTTGTCTTGTTTAATAAAGCGAAACTGGCGACAAAAATCTTTTGAGCTATACAATTAACTAGTTTTTGTAGTAAGTCCTCCAAAAATATTCTCTATAAAGCTATTTTTTATATTTCAAAATGATTAAAATCCCCAAAACTTGGTGCAAATAGATCCCTTGAAATTAAATTAAATGTGTGCACAATAACTTGACATACTGCATTATATCCAAAACAAATACCGACTAATCATCTCAACCATAGTAAATCCACGTCCACGAACAAATTGTTACAATAAGTTAAATTGTAAAGATAGTAATTGATGGGTAAATCTGCAGCTTTGGTCAGAAGTCACAGTATTTGTATGTGGTCTAGTGTCTGATACATTCATATGATCGACAAGCATGACTAATTAAGCATGCTACTTATGCGATAAGACTGAGAATAGATAAGGTTCCTCCCGATTAGGTTCAATATTAATATTCAGTCAGTCAGTCTGTACAGAACTGACTGACTGGTTAAACAAACCAGAATTTCCTATGCTGTCACGAACAAAGTACCCTACCTAAATTCAATCCAAAACCCAGTAAAATACAGATTACAGACGACGCAACGCAACGGTGTGATAATGCAAGCCTACGAAAAAATCCTCTTATTGTAAGCCAGAACCACAATGTTGAATTTAGAAATTGATAACCCATGTATGATTACTGTTTTTCCCTATGCTAGGCCATTACCTATTAGGTATCCAAAAAGGTTTTATTTGCTTGTTTGCAGCAAACTGTTAAACATGAAACTGAAATCTGTTGATAAAATGCGAAGTTCTCATTCATCTTCTATTCTGTACCATCATCCCAATCATATCATCATTCTCATTAGTAAATATGGTCGTCAACGCACAGATATAAAGCTGTACAACTCACCCTATGAAATCTTTATCAGAGCTTAGAACAGGATATGAAGATATTATACGTGATAGTGTTCCAAAAACAGACGCAAAATTTGTCGCTAATCGAAGCATTCATTATACACATCATTCATGGTAGAAATAAGCCTTAAAATAACCTTGTAAACTACCTGACTGGAGCAAATATTTCTTAAACAATATCTATACAGATAGATTCGGATCTTGGGTATTGCTGACTGCAAAAGATCTCTGCAAGAAAAGTGCAGTTAAATCATATTCGACGACTGCATTAGGGAATTAACGCTGCAATGCTGCATGATACAGGTCTTCGTATGTAGAAGTATTTACTATGTTGTTTAAGGTTTATTAGCAGAAAGAGTCATAAAAGTTGTGCTGTGCGATTAAATGTGTATGAAATCTGAGCTGTGACTAATCCTCCAACTAGGTAGAATGTTTTTCTGTTACGTTTACGTTATGACATGACGGCAGAACTCTTTGACAACTTGGCATTAACCAGACATAATTAGAGTTAGTGAGTTCTGAGTTGAACAAACGTGCTAATGATACTCTTGCTCTTGTGAGACGACCAAGCAAGTAAGTGAGGTGAGTAATCATATAATAATCACAATTACTATTAACTTATTCAGAAAGATCAAGAAGAATAAATGTACGTTGCAGTGCATACATTTGAGAATCTAAACATTCTTCTGAATAGCATCTTTGAGATTCTTATAGCAAGAAAACAATTGGTTATGTTCCAAACCCAAAGATTGGTTATGTCCTACAGCTCTCATTACTACTATTACGTACTTATATTACCGTATTAATTAGCACTGAGAGTTAAATAAACAAAGTTTAGCGTAGGATACAAATGGAAGGTAACTTAGGATGCAACAGGTACGCAACTTACGCATGGAAGTGTCAAACTTAACTTGAAGTTCAATAAGTTGCACTGAGAATTTAGTTTAACGGCACTGACAGTTTTCAGTTGAGATTTGCTAACAGAGTAACGCTTAACATGCTGTTTTGGCAGTTGGTTGCTACTGTAAATTATTTGTGAGATTATTTGGTTGAGCTGAGAAGATTCATTCGTAAGACTTACCAGTAAGTGATCTGACTAACTGAGGCTAAAGCTATACCAGAAATTAGATCCGAAAGTCGTAGTGAGTCATGTCAATAAGATTTATTACTTTTATAGTGCTATTTTACAGTTAATTTTTGCAATAACGCTACTGTTATTTCTATTCAAGTACATCATACCAAACTCAAAACTCAATCTTAGCTCTTGCGTTGAACAGCCTCTTAATACTGAATTAATTGTCTCAGTCGTACCTTGAATTTGATCCCAGACAAGTATGAAATTTCACACGGAGTTCCGTGTTGTTAGTTACTAGACGCTTTATAACTCTTCAGGACAGCTACTGGTCTATGCGTAGTTTTATTTTAAGCCGTAGATTTTATTCTGAAACGAAACAATACGGCAGCGCAAATTTAGGGCATAGATAGACGGTAATATCCTAGTTCTTTTTTAAATAATGAGACAGTACAGCTACGACGGTCACAATCGGAGCGTTTATTTTCCAATTAAATTCTTTATCTATCAAACTGTAAATAGTTATCTTCCTTTCATTTAATACCTTTGACCTTGACCTACTTGCTAATATAGCGCATCTTCTACAGCGTAATCTTAGTTATTATTTAAATCGAGGTATTAAATGCAAATATTTCATTCAATAGGTGTAAAGAACCCAGGAAAGGGTATTTTATTTAAACTTCAAGATTTGCATTGGAAGGGTCAGCTCTATCCTGATTATATAACCAGTGAGACAAAATGAGGACCACAAATAAGCTCGTGCTAAACAATAGTGTAGTAATACTTGTTTTCATAAGTTCTGTTCTAATGCAAAGTACTGATCCACCCAAAAATACAACTGCAACTGCCCCTACTGTCTCACCATCATTACTTATCGCATCTAACTCAACGTCCGCTTCAACGCCAGAGTTAACCACGTCAAATACCACAGGATCTACATCTATTCCTACTGCTGGAGATAACTCTGTACGCACGAGTAACAATGACTCAGAAATGACAAAAGCTTCTGTATCTGTAGCACAGGCGAACGAAGGAGACAGCATATGCAGCCTTGGGGGTACTGACTCTGTGGGTCAACATTTAGGCTGCAACTGTGTAATGTTAACCGGGGGAATAGTGTCTGCCCAATGCGTTGACAAATGGATAGGCTACAACGGAACGATGCAATTAGGCCCCAACATCAACATATCTCGGCACGTTCGTATAGTGGACTTTTCCAAAAATCAAATCTCATCCCTGCAAGACAACACTTTCGGAGACTGCGAAGGTGTCTCTGAGTTGATATTCAGCGAGAACCAAATTGTAGACGTTGGCAGCCTTAACTGTAGGCGGTTGCAGAAATTAGACCTCAGTCGAAATATGATCGAGAACATTGCGGATGATGCATTTGTAAATCTTAAAAAATTGCAAGTACTAAACCTCGGATTCAATCGCTTACTTACTATCAATAAAAATGTGTTTTTGCCATTGGAAATGATCCGGGTTCTTAATTTGGAGTCTAATCTTTTGGGAGACGAGCTTATGTACTATGAAGAATATAGTTTCTCCCTAGCCCATTTACCCAGCCTTGAGGAACTTGATGTGAGTAATAATAGTTTGATGGAATTTCCGGGATGGATGCTGAATGGTACTAGCAAATTGAGGAAACTTGTTTTGAAGAATAATAAACTTTCGTCCCTTCCCATGGGACTCCTTCATCAACTGCAACATCTTAAGAACTTGGACCTCTCTGAAAATCACTTTGAAGTACTCAGTTCCTTTGAATTTTTGGGACTTCGAGGACTTCATTACCTAACTTTGGATAGGCTTTCTCTTCTAGAAACTATTCAGGAGCATGTAAGTGGTATTTAAAAAAGTATAATTTCGGTAAAACAGTAGTATTAGTATTCATGTTAAGGCAATCAACGCATTATATTTACTAAATTACTGCAATACTCCTACAGGCCTTCGCTGGACTGATCTCCTTGAAAGAGATATCTTGTCAGAAAAACGGGCGACTCAATTTCATCGACCCTCTGGCATTTAGAGTGAGTAGAAATAATGTTTTTGCGAAATATAGGATCACTTGGAAATATTATAAAATAAATTCATGCCCTTTCCTACCAGGGGTCAGAGGAAGTAGAAGCCGCTGGAGATAGTGAACCCCGAACGGTCCGACTTGGAGATAACAACCTGAACTACATTGAATACGGCTTACTGCATTGGAAAGACCTAGAAATGTTGGAACTGTACCGGAACCCTTGGATTTGCGATTGTAATCTTCAGTGGGTACCGGAATTCCAGAGGTCTAAGCCTGAGGATGCTGCCTTGTTACAAGATTCGGACTTTAGGTACTAGTTTTTTCTACAGGGATTTAATAATTCCCATGGATGATAGTTTTCATAAGCTTTCTTTATTCCACAACAGTTGTGCAGAGCCCCACATAATGGCCGGAGTTCCAGTGTACAAAGTAAATCCAGAGGAGATGCTTTGCTTCTCTCCTGCTGCAACAGTAGCAGGAACGGTTGGGATCATTTTGTTTGGTTTCCTCCTATTCAGTTTCTGTTCCATAATAGTCCTAAATCAAATGGGAATGCTGCCGGATTGGGTGAGAAAGTATAACATCTTCGGTAGTGGAAGCTCCCTTCCTAATTATATGAGAGTGAACCCTAAACCAACTCGTGCAAGACGCTTGGACCGACTCGGTTTTGTGGACAAGGAGATGGACGGGGAACCCTCACCTGGGGAATTGGAATGGGACACTTCTGGAGATATTGGACAGCCCAAAACATAACTTGACATATAAAGTCTAATTTTGTGGAAGCGATCAAAGATATTCCTGTCAGAAATTGTTTGCCTAGTCTTTTATAAAGCCATATTTAGATTTCTGTAAAAAATATTTCAAGCATATCCAGTCATATTTAAATTATTAAGGATTGATAGCCGATTTTAAATGAAATGTCTTTTTATGTATGCACGTTAACTAATAATGATTTTTTTTTATTTTGTCATGTTATTTGTGCGTTTATACAATGCACTTATAAAAAGTTCCTCCAACTTATGCTGAGTATGAAACTAACTACAGTATTATTTCAAAGCCGTTCTATTACTACTGCTATCCTATGGACATTAATTAAAACAGTGCAGATTCTTAGTTGTACTAAAACTTCCAATCCTTAGCATCTAGTACCTACCTCTATTGCTAATGATTGCTAGCTTCTGCTACTACTACAGCAAATGCCCATAACTTACCACTAATATTATGTACTGCAAATATTAAAATAACATTAACTCTTTACTAACTCAAATTAGCGTTTCGTTTCAATTTATTCTAGTGCATGACAAAAGCTTTCACACATTGAAATGCATGTCAAACGCTAAGGAAAGTTAGTCATACATTCCCAACATAGCCTAGCAAGATTGACTTGCACTCAAAGAAAGTGGAGTAAAGTCGAGGGAATTGTTGCGGAAGAGAAAGCTAATCAATATTTCATTCCCTATAGTGGTCAAGTGGGTCACACTACAACGGCATTTTTATTACCTCTTAAATCGTTAAATCCGCATTTCATTCCTAATGTTATCACAGCATAGCAGCATAACAGCCACCAAACAACAACGAGATGCTCAACGCAACGGTAAAGCATGCATCATGAAATGAATGATGCGTCAACGAGAAATTAGAAATAGTATGCAGACGGTTCTCCATGAAATAGGCTACCATGAGAATAATTCAGTTAGTTACTATAGAAAGTCAACTTTCTCCACGGTGAAAGCAGCAAATATTTTTGTAACTTTCGTTTCATTCGGAATCTTTCATGAAATGAAACTATCCTACTCTTTCTAAGCTTGACTTTTCCTCCATTTCCACGTTTTGTAATTTTTGTCACCATTTCAATCAAACCCCAAAATTTAGCCCAATATTATTCCTAAGTAAAACCACGAGAAACATTGGAACGATGTTGCAAGTAGGCAAGTGCAAAAACAAGCCGGTCTACGAAGAGCTTAACAAGCTCATATTTGAGGTAAGCTTATCCTACTGGTCTAACAAATTGAGTGCCTTGTTTTTGTAAATGCACTAGCAAAGTTGTAACGAACTCTTAACTTTGACCCAAAGTATCTAGAACTGAACGGACTGGAAAAGACGACTGAGCAGTTTTCAAAAGAATGCCAAACTAAGCTCCTGCCATGCCCAAATATTCCAGACGATCCAGAAATCCGGTGTGCGTTTACCCATTACGATGCTTCGAAAATGATCCAAGCCTTTGAGAAGGGACAGTTATGCATTTTTATGCAGGTATTTTTTAACTTAAGTATTTTAATAGTATTTAATCCTTTACCAAAGCATGCAGAAATATAAACTGCATGATATTTTATCCCTGGAATGATTTTTGCTCCCACAGTACTGGAGGATGTTCCTCACCCACATCCAGGTTACTAGCGATGACATGAAAAAACTGGAGGTTTATCTCCGAGTCCACTTTGCCCTTTGGCCAAGGGCCCACGGAGAGTCTGAAGCTGCACAGGCAGAGGCTATGGCCGCCCTTAAAACCTTTTTTGATGAGCATTCCCCCACACTGGCTAAGGATCCGGCTATTCTGCCCCTCTTTGCTCTGCCTTTTGTCAGTGACCCTGTCACTCACCCTATTTACAAGGATCTTGTTCAAGTAGGTATTTAAATGATTAAACTTCTAAACTAGAAGATATTAAGAGTAATTATCGTTTAGGAAAGCTGGACCCAAAAGCTTCGTGTCCAGTTGGATTCAACGATGCATAAGTACTTTGAACTGATGCAAATAAACATTTGCCATCATTCCAGACTGGCTGAGCTGATCTTTAAAGGGGAGAAGTATGAGGGAAGCGTTGAGGTTGAGAAGGAATCTAATTCCCTTCAAGTGGCTTATCATCAAGAGAGATTTTACCAACTGCTGACTAACCACCGGAAGATACGCAAACTCCTACAGGGCACTAGGGAGAGCTATGCAAAGCTGCTAAGTATTATCTGATTATAAATACTAAATGAATTGTTAGACAAAGGAACATTTCACATTTCATTTTATTTAAAGCTACACAATTGAATTGCTTGCTATTCCAGTGGTGGCAAGCGAGCTCGTTGGATCTTTGGAACAAGCTGGGGAGAAGGTTCCATTGGAACCAGTTCTTGAAAAGTGTTCCTTCATCTTTCCCGAACTTTTCTCATCCAAGCTCACGCCAGATAAGGTACCTTGATCACAATCAAATAGTGAACTCCAACAGTTACTTGTCTAAGATCACATTCGAAAGCTAACTTTTTTTATTGAATTTCAGCAAGGAAAGCCAGATTTGGGGTATTTCAAGCGCTTGACAACTTTAGCAACGTTCGATCCCACACAAGACTCTGAGGTGAGTCTGTTCTTCCTGGGAATATCGGACCTTAGCCCCGAGTCAATAAACTACTCTAGGGTTAAGGAATCTCTGACTTCCGAGTCCTTAGCTCCCACTGAGAAACTCTGCCTATTGCAAGCCCTCCGTTGGATGATCACAAAGACAAACGAAAAATGCAGACAATCTGCTCTCGACTCTTTTGTGGCTAAGGATTTACTTGGAATATGCTCGAAAAAGTCGGAATACCGTCAGAATCTGTTTCAATGCATGCTTTCTCCCAACCCAACATATCTAAAGGAAGTATGTTGCTGAACAATTTACTAACTTTAACCTACT